>PVJL010019467.1:0-13817 GCA_004026885.1 Lyroderma lyra | reverse complement strand
TGGCTACCAGAGTCGTGGGGATTCGCGCATGTTGGTGGCTGGCGAAAGTGGAAGTCAGATAGTGGCTGACCTTGGTACCTTAGCGGCCGGGTCCACATCCGACTGAAGTGTGCCAGCAGCCGACCCGGGCCTAGAGGGCGGGCAGGCCGACGACGGCAGAGGTGGGCCCGCCTGGAGCTTGGGCGTTGGTGGCAGTCAGGGGTGCGCGGCCCGACGCCGTTTGTGAAGTCAGCCCGTTCGAGGGTGCGGCCCCCAGATAGCCTGCATCACCATGGGGTGGCGGGGAGCGGGGTGCTCACTTCAAATGTAGACCTTCCGGCCAACCCCTGGTCTAAATCGTAAATTCCTGAACCCAAACCCTGAATCGGAAATCCAGCGGTGAGCCCTAGGTGATTGTTAAGCACTCTGGCGTTTAGGACTAAGTACAGGAAACTAGACTGTTGGGGGCGGGGGTGGGGGGATGGCGATAGCCCTCCAGTTTCAACAGTATGGACACGGTGCTGGTTGTGTTCTCCAGATATTTCTGCCAGCATTTTCAGGCCTCACTTAACCTCGGGACCTTAGTTGAAGCATGGGTAGAATGAAATGCCCTCAGACCCACCTTCTCATGGAGCTGATGAGATGTTAGAAGCCCAACTAGCTATGGAAGTGTATGGAAGATGGCATTAATATTTCTGAATGGGAACATTACCTATTACTCATCCAGTCTTGCTGAATTGAGGGATGTGGTCCTCACAGTACTTAATTACATACACGGGACACATGCTATGTACCTAGCATGGGACTTGGTAAGAAGAATGTGAAGGGGGTAGAAATTGGAGATTGGAAGACCAAATAGGAGGTCACCTCGTCACTTGGCTTTGAGGTGATGTGGATCTGGTCTTCAGTGGTAACAATGGTAACAGGAAGGTGAAAGTCAGTTGACAGAAAGGAAAGGATGAGAAATTCAAAGTTTCTTAACTCAGAACCTTGAAGACAAACTTGAAAGGGCATCTTTGAAATGACAACAGGGTATCCAAGTGGAAATGCCCTATGGGCAGTCAGAAACCTTTTAATAGATTGAAATCTAGGAGTTCCCTGGTGGTGTAGTGGCTTAAGGCTTCGGTGCTGGCGCTGTCAGCTCTGCGGCCTGGGTTTGATTCCCAGCCAGGGAGCTACCCACATACAAAAAACAAAAAAAAAAAATTGAAATCTAGACCTCACTAGATGATTTAGAGGTTTTTAGCATAGATTCTGTTAGAACCCTTAGAGTCATTAAACTATTCTGAATAGGAAATGTGTTTGCAGGATGGTCTTAAAGAACTCCACAGTTAAGTCATAATGTCAACTCAGAGAAGGTGAGCCAATGAGATGTGAGAGCACTTGGTAAGATAAAAGCATGTTATTATTCCTGTTAATGAAGGAAAATGTCAGACATAGTTTGCATTGCTGATTTGCCCACATCAGAGTCCGTAGTCACAGGCCTCGAAGCTGTTCTGCAAGTAGAGATCTAAGAAACCTCGAAAGGTCTTCACATCAATGAAGAGGGCTGATACTGCAGGGTCTTCCCTCATGGCTGCCATCCAGAGCTTAAGTTTGGGAGCGTGGTCTACACACCTGTGGGAGATGGAAAGCATGGAGGCACGAGCCAGACTAAACAGGAAGGCATTGCAGAGTCTTCTATATATCATCATCACTCTGCAGTTTCAGGTTTTCGCCTCTAATCTTTTAAAGTAGTTTTTAAAAATATTTCTTTAAAATGCACATAAGCATAGAATACAGGCATGCCTTGTCTTACTGCATTTCACAGATACTGTGTTTTTGAAGGTTTGTGGCAAACCTGCACTGAGCAAATCCATCGGTGCCATTTTACCAAGAGCAGTTGTTCACTTTGTGTTTCTCTGTCACATTTTGGTAATTCTCAAAAACTTCAAACTTTTTCATTATTATATTTGTTATGGTGATCTGTGACCAATGATCTTTAATGTTAATAGGACAAGACCCTCTACTGGCCAGATGATTACAACTCACTAGGTTCAGATGATGATTAGCATTTTTTAACAATAAAATATTTTTATTTTTATTTTTTTATTTTATTTTATTTTTTTTTGCTTTTTGGTATGTGGGTAGCTCCCTGACTGGGAATCGAACCGCAGCACTGACAGCGCCAGCGCCGAAGCCTTAAGCCACTACACCATCAGGGAACTCCCAATAAAATATTTTTAAATTAATATATGTACATTTTAAAAGACATAATGCTATTGCACACTTAACAGGCTACAGCATAGTGTAAACAACTTTTATATGCACTGGGAAACCAAAAAATTTGTGTGACTCAGTTTATTGCAGAGGTCTTTGTTTTATGTAATGGGAATCTTAGAGTGAAATGACTTGCTCATTTAGGTAAGAACTTTTCCAAACTGAGGGACTGATAACTTTTTAGCATGAAAAACATGAAAGACAACCCATCTATGGCCAGATTGTGACTAAAAGGTGAAGGGATTAAGAAGTATAAATTCCCCATTATAAAAACAGTTACGGGGGGATCTAAAGTACAGTATAGGGAATATAGTCAGTAGTAATAACTTCTTATGGGAGTTCCCTGGTGATGTAGTAGCTTAAGGCTTTGGTGCTGGCGCTGTCAATGCTGTGGCTTGGGTTCGATTCCCAGCCAGGGAACTACCCACATACAAAAAATAATAATAATAATAAAAAAAAATAAAATAAAACCTTAAAAAAAAAACAAACTACTTATGGTTTCAGATGGGTACTACTGGACTTAGTCGGGTAACCACTTGGTAAGTTATGCAAGTGTCTTGTCACTGTGTTGTACATTTGAAACTAATACAATATTGTATGTCAACTATAATTGAAAACTTAAAAAAAAAAAGGAAATAAAGATCAAACTGATGGTTGCCAATGGGGAGGAGGTGATAAAGGTGAAGAGGGAATATAGTTAATAATATTGTGAACAGTTTGCACGGTGACAGATGATTACTAGACTTATTGTAATGATCACATATATAAATGTCAAATCATTACATTGCACACCTGAAACTAATATAATAGTGTTTACTAACTCTACTTAAATTTCAAAAATGTTTTTAATAAAAAAATTTTAAAGAATAATAATAATAAAAGAAAGGAACCCTGAATAGCACTGAGCTCTGAGTGAGAGTAAGCCAAGATGGATGCCAAACTTCAAAATATGCAATTTGGGAAGCAGTATGGGAATCTTACTGTTAAATGGGAGGCAGCATTGACCATACAATCCTGCTTGACAGCCTTATTGAAATGAAATTCCTTATGAATTTCTAACCAGGAGGGAAGGAATAAACTATTTTTAAAACATTTTACTACATGTCACAGAACTCCGGCCCCACCGTCGGATGGGGAGGAGTGGTGAATGTAGGTATATTGATATGCCCAAGTCTTTCCTCCTGTCCATGTATTCCCATTCATACCAGTTGTATCTAATATTTTTAATTTCTGTTCAGAAGAAAGGTCAACATATACTATTCCAATTATCATCATCCTAAATTATGCATAAAATATTCAAATGTCTTACTCATTTAACTCCAGTGCTTCCAGCCGTTCAAACCAGGGCCAGATGAGGTAATCAATCATAGAAAGTGAATTGCCACCAAAAAAGGTTGTCTTCTTATTGGTCAAGACCTGAACATTAAAACAGCATATGAGCACTTATTACACATCTAGTAAGATAGATGATGCAGGTGAGTTGAGTAGAGTGGTGAAAGCAGCAGCATTTACCCTGACACATCCAAGTTGGCATTTTATCTATTTGATCAGTTTAAGCTTTTAACTGATCTGGGATGAAGCAAAACAACAAAATAAAGTGGAAAAAAAATAAGTGACAGAGTACAAGATCTTTGTAATATAACAAAGGACTGGTTTTCAGAAATATAGAAGGAACTCCTGGGAATCAAAAGAAAGGCAAAGAACCCATTTAAAAAATTAGGCAAGACTTGCACTTCACAAAAAGGAATGGCCAAATGGCCAATTACCATTTGAAAAGATGTTCAACTACATTAGTTATCAGTGACATGCAAATTAGAACCAAATGTAATACCATTATACATCCATTAGAATGGCTAAAAAGAACAAGACAGAGTTAGCAAGGGCATGGAACTACTACTGCTGATAGGAAGGTCAGCAATCATGTTTTAACAGTCTCTACTGAAGCCAAGAGCATGTATACTCTATAATATAGTAGCTGTACTTGGAAATGTGAACATATATTCACCCAAAGATATGTGTTAAGAATGTTCACTGCAGCATTATTTATAATAGCCCCAAAGTGGAAATGTTTACTGTCCATCAGGAGTAAAAAGAATAAAAGACCTTGTGGTACAGTCATACATTGGAACACTAGACAAAGAACAGGAATGAACAAATACAACATAGATGAACTTCACAAACCTAATATTGTATGAAAGAAGCCAGACCCAAAAGAGTGCATGTTATATGATTCCATTCGTATAAAGTACAAAATATAGCCAAAATAAATATTCTGTTTCTTGATATGGATGGTAGTTCCATGGATGTGTTTACTTTGTAAAAGGTCATCAAGCTACACTCTTAGGCTTTGGGGACTTGCCTGCAAATCATACTTAAATAAAAAATTTACTGGAAATAACTAGATTAACTATTAAACAGATGCCAAATAAAATTACTTGAAAACCAAGCACAAATAGTATGTTTTTGAATTTTAAGAAGGTGAATTGCTTTTATGGTTTTGTCAAAGGGGAGAACTGTGATCTGGTTAACACAAAACCAACTTACCCTTTATAAAACTTCTATAGTTTTTCTCAGGGCCCATATAACATTCTGCATTGTAGACTGATGTTTAAATTTGCCTGAGCATTTGGAATGTCTCAGGCCAAGAGGAAGATCTAAAGGCCCAAATGGCAGCTCTCCCCTAGAGAAGGTAAAACATACCTGGGCTTTGCTGAGTGTCTGTGAGATTCATGCAAATTCTGTGGTGGAAAATGTTTATTATATAACACTAAGTGGAACCAGAACACCGAATGGTATCCATGCTCTGATTATGGTTACATTAATTTTTTTAATATATGGACAAAGACTGGAAATAAGTATGGGGAAAAAAACAGGTGACATGTTGTAGAAATGCTGGTGAATTTCCCTTTTTCCTTGTTATTTGAGTTGAGTGCAACAAAGTGTTTTAAAAGCAAGCCCATGACAAAATATTTTTAGCTTAATGGCAATCTGTTGTAAACTAAAATTTCTTATTTGGTATTACTACTATTAATTGCTATAAAGTGATTTGGGAAATGGGAATATGAAGAAAAGAGTAGTAGATACAGTGTATCATTTACTCTGATAAAAGCTAGAAGAAGCGACTGATTGATTACCTCCTCGAGCTTGATGAATTCTTTACGAAGTTCTTCTTTTAGGCCAGAGCAGTCTTCCTTGTTTTTACTTCTAAGAAAGCTTGCTAGCAAAGATGGTACCTAGACAGAGAATAATTCCTTAGTTTATCAGTGGGAGGCTAACTACCAGCCTCACATAAAAGCACAATAGAACCCTCAGTCCCAGTGTCAGTGTTCTAGACTTCAAGGGTACACCAAATCCTGTGTTCACAGAGGTCATATACTGATCTTAGGTGCAGTTCTGTGGCCTAAGATATTATCCTGCTCAGGATTTTATAAATTGCAAATAATAGAACTCTTTGGCAAGTCTGAGCCAAAAATATCAGTTGGCTCAAAGGACACTGAATATCACACTGAACTGTTGGGAGGCTGAACAAATACGCTTGCAACTAAGCTGGCACATTGCAAAATCATGCTCAGGCTGTCCTGGCGTAAACCACTCTCTGCTGCCAGTGAGCTGAAACTAGAGGTTACAGTTTGAGCCACTGCCAGAAACTGGATTCAGAGGTAACTAACGCCACTAGCACCAAAGCCGTTTCTACTCTGCAATTGAACCTTGCAATCACTGCAGCGCCTGAAAGCCAGAAGCTCTGCCACCAGCCACTATCATCAGCAGAACCAGTGCCCCACACCAAGCCTACTCCTCCGTGGCTCTTTTCTGAACTGAACTCGACCTTGTGTGTATCTGACAGGAGAGTCTAGGTCCCAAGAGTTGGCCCCAGCTGCAGTGGAGCTGGGGAAGAGAATTTTTCTGATTTCAACCATGGGGAGGACATAAGAAGACTGTTCAAGGGGGACTGACTACCTGAAGACCTGACAGGTATAGTGTCACGCTTTAATGCTTGTGATGGTTTATGTCTTTTTAATACTGCGATCTTTGATATCATCTCTTTGCAAGAGACAGAAATCCACTTATCCCAGTTTAAATAAACAGGCACTCATAAAAACAATAGGAGAATCCCCTGAAATCCCGTTGATGTCATATAGCTTGCCCCTTTGGAACAGGAAGTCTGTAGGCAGCCCCTCCATCCACATTTCCACCTGGGCCTGCCCAGTCTTTCCTCTGCTTCTCCTTAAATATCTGTTCCATATTATTCTCCATACAGTTCCCTTTGTAGTGCTCTGAATTTCCACTTCCCTAAAATTTTATTTTTTATGGGCTTTGGTTTGTCAAGTCTCCAATTTTATATATGGCTCCAAAGCTTCCACATCTTGACTATCTTAGTCTCTGTGTCTGAGTTCCAAGTTTCCAGGAGAGACGATGACTGGGCTCGGGGTGTGGGGGGCGTTTCTGGTTTGCTGAGCCATGGCCGGAGGATGGGGTCATACGGTACCTAAGACCACTTCCCTGAATGTGAGCAGGAAAGTAACAGAGAGCATCTCCACCTTTTAGCTCATTTTCTTTCTAGACGGTACAATGAATCTTCTTTTTTTTTCATTCTCCACCATCTTTCTTGTAAGTGCCACATTCCCTGTCCATTATCTTTGACAGCAGCCATCTCTACTCTTCTTTCCCCCTCATCCTGCTGGGCCGGACAACTCCCTCTTCGTTCCCCACTGGCTTCGCTCTGCAATGTCTCCTTCAACAATATGTCTTCCCTAGACATCCTGTATTTCTTTCTCTAGAAACAAGGTGTTTCTTTGTATGCTGACAAGGTAAGATTATAAGAAATATAACATGTTTTGCTATTCTTGTCTACTATTGGTCATTTCTTAATATTAATTGTTTAATCTACAACATTGATGGTAATTAAGATACAGTTTTCTGCAGGAATGCCTCTTAGCTGAGACTACTGTCAACACTGAGTAGATGCTCACAGCTAAACTGTGTGGTTAGAATAATAAAAACTAACACTATTTACCATGTATTGGACTCTGCCCTCAGTGTTTTATATGAACTGATTTTTATCTGTGAGGAGGGAGAACTATATTCATTTTACAAATGACATCTGAGGCACAGAGGTAAAAGCACTAAGCAACTTGCTAAGAGTCAAAGAACTTGGGAATAGTAGAGTTGGTCACAAACCTAGGGGTTTGTGAGCCAACAGTAATGTAAACACCCTCAAACTTACAACCCTGCTGCAACACAGAGGCAAGAAAGCAAGCAGTCACCAACAGGGAAATGTTAGTACGTGTGGGAACAGAGCTGGGCACTCACCCAATCTGGACAAGTTTCTGGAAGGCAGCAGTATCCAAGCAGATACATGAAAGAGGATTTGGAAATAACCAGAGAGAGTGAGAAGAGTCTTCCAGCAAGAGTTGATAAGGTGGCGAGTTTGGGCATACTGAAAACATGCAGGCTGGCTGGAATATAAGGTGTCAGGAGAAAAGCGGTACCTTTGGAGAGGTAAACAGAAACTGAACAAGAAAGGGCTTGCAGGACACGTCAGAGCTGACAAGAGTTAATACTGTTTTGTTTTCCTTTCCCAAATTACTGAACCATCAATGGCAGCACTGATGTAGCTTAAACTAAGGTTTTTCAAATAGAAACTGAAATTTCTTAGACACACACCTTAGAAAACAACTCAAAGACCATCTTTTGGCATGCTTTCTCATAGGGGTCTTCCGGCGACAGCTTCTTCCCTGGATATGCTTCATCCAGGTACTCACAAATGATGGCAGATTCGCAGACCAGCTGACCCTGACTGTTTTCTAGAACTGGCACCAGACCAAAGGGGTTCTTCTTAAAGAACCACTCAGGCTTATTTTTCAGGTTGATGTTGATGACTTCATGCCTGAAAGAAACACAGAAGATGGTGAAGAGAGGGAAACATGCTGTGTACTTCTGAATAAATCCTCACTGGTCCTCATACCCATTTACTAATCAGACCCCAAATTTAGGAGTCAACTCAGCCTTGATTCCTTCCCTCTGTCCCCTCTTCCTCAAGTTAAATGGGTCAGCAAGACCTGTCAGCTAGACCTCAAAATCATATTCTAACTTTATTCGCTTCTCACCCCTACCACCACCACCTCATCCAAAACATCACCTGCTACCTGGACCTCTACAACAGTCCCATGCCAGCCTCCCTGCTTCTACTGTCCATTCTCCACAGATGGCCAGGTAGAGCTTTGACAAAAGAAAATCAGATCAAGCTACCTCCTGCTTACAACCCTTGCTCCTCATTGCAAAGAGGATAAACTCTAAACCACTTTCTATGACATGCGAAGCACCATTTGATCTTGCCCCTGCTTACCTGTCATACAGTTTCCTATGACTTACCCTCTAGTTATCATGATCAGGCCACACTGGCCTTTTTTATACTCCTTGAATTTGCCAAGCATGTTCCTACTTCAGAGCATTTGTACTTAATGGTTCTCTGACTTCTCTGCCTGGCTTCCCAAGTCTAACACCACATGCTCAGTTGCTTGCTTTTTACAAGGATATTAAGGGGGGAAAAAAAAAGAAAAATCCACATACAAAATCAGAGGCCCTTCCTGACCATCCTTTCGGAAGCTGATGAGAGCCTCCATTACATGGTGATCATCTTGTTTTACTTTCTTCATTGAACTGATATATATCTGAAATTATTTTGATCACCTATTTTACACATTTATTATGTCAACTCCCTAGAATGTAAACACCAGGGATCTTATGTCTCTTGTTCATATTAATAAACATATAAAAGCAAATTTTAAATAGATTTAAATACTATGAAGAAAATAAAGATAGTTTCAGATAGGTACTCAGTAAATATTTATTGAATAAATGAGTAAGTGGAAATGCTTCAAGATTGTCAATAGGATACTCATTTTTAGCTAAGAGTTAACTGTAAATTACATGAGGACAATAATTGAATTGTATCTATCACCTCCTATATGAGAATCAATATGATAAAATGCAATTCCTTTTGCTAATTTGAATAAACAGTTCCTTGCTTTTTACAAGGATATTAAGAAATAATAAAAAAAATCCACTCACAAAATAAGCTTTCAGATTAAATCTCCATGCATTGATACATTGTTTAAAATGTTGCATGGTAAATCATACAAAGTAAACCCAAACGGAAGCAAACAGGTGAAGTCTGGGGCTAAATTCAAATTGTAATTAGATCTCACTTGTATCTTGACTGAGAGATTTTAAAGGAAATAAGAGAAAGGAAAGTTTTGCATAACCACTAAAGCCAGGTCCATATAATTGTCAAAGCTGGATAATCCTTCAATAGATTACTCAAATAACATACACTAACACTTATTGTTTCCTATTTCCCCATCCACTGCAGTAGCTAGAACAGCATTAGTTTGAGGCTTTAAATATGTATGCCCCCATGGAAACCAAGGAATAGCCAAATCAAACACATGCATGTGCACACGTGTGCGTGTGCACGTGCGTGTGTGTTAAAAGGTTCCTGTGCTAAGAATACTGGACACTCAATATGAGCCGCTGCAAAAAACAATGAGCCCTCTGCCAAGAAATTATCAACATCTCTGAAATTTTATACTACGAAGACAAAAGGTAGATCCTGGACTTTTGTGATAAAATTAGTTCTCAGAACACACATGCATTTGGTGGTAACCTGGCATTGTGAGCCAACAAGTCAACATACCTGCCACACCCATTAGAGAAAACTATGCTTTGTTAGGTTATTATCTTGTGGTAAAAATCTAGTGCCTCTGATGAAAGTCTCCAGAGACTCAGAACTGGTCCATGAATGTAGTAGACTTCTGTTGTTTGCACTACCTGGCAGCTATTACCATGCTTCACCCTCCTATACACATTATTACATTAAAATCATTTCAGTTTTCCTTTGAAAAACTGCCCCACTAAGTAAGGTAGGTTGTTTTCAAACTAGAGTTGCAGAAAGGCACCTAACACAGGACTCTGTGTCCCAAATCCAGCTGTGGCTTGCTCTTGAACTTTTCAATCATATGAGCACAAGGTATGTCTTTTTTCAATCCAAACTGAATTAGATTTCTCTTACTTGCAATAAAAATTCTAATACAGCAAATATTACAGTATTTGGAGAAAATACAGTGTTTTTGGATAAAAGTTACTAAATGTTGAATATTTTGCTATGTGTTCAGAACTTCATCGAAATAAGATGACAATCTTAGTGAAGGGATGGCTAACCCCCAAATAATTTCTTTTCTTTAGAATGCATCCTACATTGCTTTTAGGGAAAAGAACTGCCTGCCTAATTATCCCCCAAACCGTGGTTCTCAACCTTCCAAATGCCGCGACCCTTTAATACAGTTCCTCATGTTGTGGGGACCCCCAACCATAAAATTATTGGTAGCTGCTCTCTACACATGTGTGACTGGTCCGCATAAATACGTGTTTTCCGATGGTCTTAGGCGACCCCTGTGAAAGGGTTGTTCGACCCCCAAAGGGGTCGCGACCCACAGGTTGAGAACCGCTGAATAATCTTCAGAATCTTCTGAAGATTAAAATTCATTTGTAAACCTGAGCACATATATAGAAAATTTCTTAAGAATGAGGGGGCTATGTTTTAAATTTACACACCACACATGTTTAACGTCTATCCCATAGATTCCAAAGGGAGTCGGCTCCCCTGGATATCTGGTGTTGGCTGAGAAAAGCAAAGGGAACTGCCTAATTCTCGTGTGTCGATAACCACACTAGTTTCAGTGAGGCTTCGCAAAAGACTGAATTTTTAGGCACACACATTTTATTTGATTCAACCAACAGCCCAACCTATAGGAATATGTACAGTATAGTTAACTCAGCACACAACCAGGGTGATCAAGGTCTAGAACAGTTCATTATCAGTAACAGCAAACAGTATCAGATAAACCGGGAGAAGGGCGTGAGTGAAGGGCGCAGTGGACCAGGAATCGGATCTACCAGAGCTAACTTTAAGGAGCCCCAGTTCTTCTAATCCATAAGATGGTCTGGTTTATCTAATGGGGAGTCCCAGACTTCTGGATTCTATGGCATTCCCCTCACTCCCTCCCCGGGGAGAGGTTCTAGAACTTGCTATGTCACTTCAAAAGGGTGAGAACAGTCCTTTATTTTGCAATAAAGGAAGCTCCGGGGGCCCCATCCGACGTTCCAGCCCCAGCCGCCCACAACAGTTTGTTACCCGCCAGCTTGGGAGCGGCCTCCGCCTCGGTCCTCACCTGATTCCCTTGGCCTCCAGGACTAGGCGCGTCCTCTCGGCGAACGGGCAGAACCTCATGCTGTAGACGCGGACCAGGCCCTCCGGGACCGGCCCTAGGGGAGCGCTCCCTGCAGGGGAGAAGCCGAGACAGTTAGAGCCTGAAAGCGGTGGCGGCCCCCGGCCTCCCACCACCCCTGGGCCCGGCCGCCTAGGGGTCCCACGCGCTGCAGCCCCGGCGAGCCCTCCCGGGATGCTCGGCTCCGGAGCCGCCGCCCCGGGATCTGCGGCTGGGGGTCGCCGAGATCTTCCCCGCCGCTCGCCGGGGGCAGGCCTCACCCTTCCCCAGGCTCCTGGCTGACCCTCCAGACATAGTGGCGCAGGACAGGCAGAGCTTCAGGGTTCGCGGTCTATTCAGAAGTCGCTCCTCCTTCCCTTCCTTCCTCTCTCCCGAATGCGAACCCCGGGCGGGTTGCCAGCGCCGCTGGGGGTGTATTCCGAGGGTACTGCGTTGCCGGGGCGCCTACAGCGAACCCACGCACAGCAGGCCCCGCGGGCGACCCAGAGCGCCGCGCTCTATTTCCCACCCTCCGCAAGAAGGGCGCGCTGCCGCCGCGGCTCGAGCGCCTCGCGTGAAATCGCCACCGAGACGCCCACATGCTGCTCCCGACCCAGGGTCAGCCTTGCATGCTGTGGAGGTGGCGCTCAAAATTCCGTAGCGAGCAGTCGTGCCGAAGTGTATCGCGCTGGCCAAGAGATGCGCCCACGTCGAGATGCACAAAAGAAACCCTCAGGACCACTCCCCGCCCCCGAACTATGGTGGTCTCTCGTCCCCTCTCCACGCGGGTCCAAGCCTCACCCTGAAGTCCCATGGGCCCCATGCTTTAGAGGACCGATACATCTGTCATGGGGGATACAGCGGTCAACATTCCCCCAGCATGACTGCAACCCTAAATATCTACCATTGTGAGTAACCCCATTCCCGCCCCAGAGAAAGGCTTCTCCACTTTTGCCCCAGGTTTCTAAAACAAAAGACTGCTGCTCACCGCGTTGGACGCTGTGAGGGGTGTGTGTGTGTGTGTGTGTGTGTGTGTGTGTGTGTGTGGTGTGTGTGTGTGTGTGTGGGTGGGTGGGTGTGTGTGGGTGTTGTGCTCCTATCCAGCCTAGTACTGAGCCTGAGAAAACCTGGTTTAGCTTCCTTCGTTGGGACCATAAAATAACTCCTGCAGACAGAATAAACTTTTCTAAACATAAATCTGATCATGTTATTCCTGTTTAAAACCATGTAATGTCTTTCCATAGCTCTTAGGTTAAAGACCAGAATTCTCAACTTGGCCTTTACCTGGCCCTTGGCTCTTCTCCAGCCTCATCTTCAGTATTTTCTACTCATCTCTCTCTGCTCCAATCACACTGCCCTTCCCAGGCCATCCAATCTGTTGTCCTGCCTTAATACCTTTCCCAAAACTGCCCTCTGCCCATTCCCCCTACCCCCATCGCTCCTCATCCTTTGGCTCGCTGTGAAAACAGTATATGTGCCCAGAAACTATCTGACACTGCCCTTACTTAGCTCTCCCAATATGTTCCTTTTCTTCTTAATCCAATCTATAATTCTGTATTTGTGTAATGGAGTGGATCTCTATCCCCACACCCACCCCTACCCGTACCCCACCGGTCTCTAAATTCCAAGACGGAAGAAATTTTATCTCTTTTGTTCATTATTTTGTTCCAAGTGACTAGCACAATGCAAAGGAGATGTTTAGTAAATATTTGTGAATGAAATGCAGGAGAGAAGGTGGCAAGATGTGAAGGAGGGATTGAAGAAGTGAAGGGGAGGGCGGGGAAGAGGAATGGACTAGAAGCGAGGGAAGGAGAAGGAAAAGGAGAGACAGCAAGGAAGGGTATGAGAGGGAAGGAAGCAAAGACTAGCTGCTGACCTTTTGATCAGGGTATTATTAGAAGCTGTCTGCCTCCTTTAAGTAGCGGGGTCACATTTCCAGTGTAATATAGTAATTGAAGGTTTAGCGCTCTAGATTTAGACTAGGCCTTGCTTTTAAATCCTACTCAGCTTTGTATCCTTAGGCAAGCTACCTTTCTTAGCTTTACTTTCTTTAGCTGTAAAATGGGGCTGATGAGGGCGTTGAAGATTAAATAAAATAATTTCTGCATAGCGTTCGGAACAACACCTGGCCCGGTCAGCACTCCATATTGATTTCTGCTATTGATACTCTTACAATATTAATAATATTTAAGTATTTGCCACAAGCTGGGCTACTCATGGACCACTTCGATGGGCCCGCCCCTCGCTTCGCTCGCCGCTCGCCCATTGGCCGATACTCGGCAACACTTCCACCAATCCGCTAGGTTCTAGAGG
>PVJL010019466.1:0-13856 GCA_004026885.1 Lyroderma lyra | reverse complement strand
CCAGACAGAAAAAACAAAGAACTGCATGATTTCACTCATATGCGGAATATAAAACTGAAAGCAAAGAAAAAAAGAAATGAACAAACAAATAACCCATGGACACAATCGATAGTTTAATGTTTATTTGGGGACGAGTGGGTTAGGGAGGGGAGAAAGGGGAGGGGGTGGGAGAGGAGGGGGGGGGAAGCTAAATATAAGGGGATGGAAAGAGAAGTCACAAAAAAAAAAAAAAAGAAAAGAAAAGTAACCTCTGGGGAGCAGGCCGGGAATGTGGCGATTTCAGTAGGAATCGGCCTGACGTCTCGTGTGACCTTTAGTCTGACCTGACCCCTGGGGACCCTCTAGTCTTCCAGACGCCCTCCGACTGCAGCGCTGGAGCCTTACGAGGGTGCCGAGGTTCCTGGGGTGTCTCGGTGACTTTACAGAAGACGGTCCCTTGTCTGGAGTCACTGAGCTTTCTGAGTCCTGCAGAAGCTGAGCACAAAGGACTCTGGTTGTCTCAGGCAAGGCACAGTCAAAGCGTGATTGTTGATGCCTTGCAGATGGCGCTGAGCCTCCGTGGAGGAGTGAGTTCGTGGGTGTGGAAGCTCTGTGGGAAGCAGCGTGCATCCTGCAGATGCGAGGGGGTCTGTTGGCCTCTGTTGATTTTTCCTACGTGAAACAAACAGTGCTCAAAAGTGTCTCCCGCGCACACTTACCCTCGTTTTCCTGGGTCTGGGTGTGTGCGTTCAGTTATGCTCATTTCTCCCTTAGGATATAATGCTCCCGGGGCAGGATATGGGGTGGGACACAGACTTTGGAGGCTGAGGGGATTTCAGCTGTTGGGGCCTCTCTGAGCTCACTTTGCCCCTCGACCCAAGTCCTCTTTCTGGAAGTAGGGATAACAATACAGACATTCTAGAATGGTTCTGAAAAATAAATAGAACAACAAGCCGTGGGTTTTCAGGCATGTTGCATGGTAGCTTTTACTGTGTTCTCTAGGACACTTTGTAGGGACCCTGAAATGCTAGATCACGTCTGCTGGCAGCAAATGCCACACCTGGGCCGAAATGTCATCCTTTCACATTTGGGACCTTTTGCTTCTTTTTGCCTTCTCTTGATCCATTACTTTTTAAATGGAAATCAGAAAATCTGCCTGTTTCCTCTTCCCAATACCCTGCTGCTCATGTGAGAACAGGTACTGATTGATGTAAATCCAGCACTACACCAGGGGGCTCCCTGGGGCTTACCCTGCCCTCAATGACCTAGAGTCGATGGCAGAAGCAGGGCGACGGGGGGGGGGGGGGGGGGGGGGGGGGGGGGGGGGGGGGGGGGGGGGGGGGGGGGGGGGGGGCGCATGCACTGGGATGCTTCCACTAGAAGGAGAGGCCCCCTTTTCCTGCAGGTGCTAGGGCAGGGTTCTTAGACACATGTGTATGCTTTGGACGTGCAGATAAGAGCGAAGGGCATTCCAGATACAGGGAGCAGCATGAGGGAGAGTGTGGAGGAGGGAAAGGGAGGTTCAGATGGAGTGTTCAATGCCCCGAAGGGAAGAGGACAAGGAACGGAAGTTGGCCCGGTGTGGGAAGGGTGTGGCTCTCACTAGGCTTTGACAGCTGAGGGGAAACACCTGTCTTGTTTGCTGCAGTGTCGTGGGCTGTCAGGCCTCACTCTTTCAGACTTCGAACTCTATACTGCAGATATTCAAAATGAGGCTATTTATGATTTGCCCAAAAACGAAGAGAGATTTTGCATGCTAAAGACTCGAAAGCAGCGTACACAGGACGAGGCTAGTTAGCACGTGTGTGACTGCAGGCTGGGTTTACTATTGGGATAAACTTTAAAGCTGACATCATGTGCCTTTGAACTCAGCAGGAGCCTCAGTGATGACGCTTTTATTTAGTGCCTATTCTATTCAGAAAGATGTATAACTCTTTCCTTGTGAATCCTATGACTTTTTTTCTAAGTACTTGTTCCTATGTCTAAAAGGGGGGGATTCCAGAGACTAAATTCTATA
The DNA here is from genome assembly GCA_004026885.1 of Lyroderma lyra. NCBI lineage: Eukaryota > Metazoa > Chordata > Mammalia > Chiroptera > Megadermatidae > Lyroderma > Lyroderma lyra. The sequence goes on along the minus strand of PVJL010019466.1, from coordinate 11,860 downwards.
ATGGGAGTTCTTTGAAGATAAATCCTGAGTAATGACTCATGTACTATAGGTTATTTTTAAGCCATTAGAAAAGTTGGAAACTCATCAGAAAAAGTCTATACATGACAGAGCCCTCAAATCCGAACGACTTACTCAGACAGACTCTATTATCCTGTTCCATGCTGTATCCTTAAAAATACTTGGATGAATTGTTTTAGAAAAAGAGAGTCAAGGGATATAGAATTTTTGCTTGCTCTCATCTTTTTCAACAATTTTACTTTACTTGAGATTTATTTTCTATAACACAACAAATGGACTTCTTCCTTGTTCATTTTGTAGTAATTAGGAAAAGTCATTCACAGTGAAAATGTACATAATCCAAAAGGTCGAAAACGGTAAACTAAGCCTAAAAGGCTGAAACAGCAGGATTCTTCCCCCCGCCCCGCGGCCTGCCCCCCGGTGCACGTCTGCCGTGGACCTGCCTGTCGCCCCCCGCCCCCCCCCCCCCACGGGGCCCCGGGGAGCCCGGAGCCCGTGCGCGAGGAGCTCCCCTCCCACAGAGCAGCAGGCCCCTCCGTGTGCACAGGGCCGGGGCGCTAGTGAAGAGGAAATGAGGGCCTGGCAGCAGCTGCCGGGAGGCAGGCAGAAGGAGGTCCCCAATGTCGGCCGAGCAGATGACCTGTCGTAAACGGGACGGAAGACAACGGCGCTGTCCCGGGGCAGTGGTGCGCGGGGTCAGCCTCTCGTCCCTGGGCTCAATTCAGGCTGGCTGTCCGTAGGCTGACCAGACGCCCTGTTTGAAACGGGGCAGGACCGTTGTTTTCTGAGCCGTTTAGAATGGGGCGACTGGTCATCCCACCTGAATGAAGGTCGTGATGTGTCCGGACGTGAGCGGTGGGCTATGTGGAAGGTGACAAGAAAGACCGTCCCAGGAAAAGCACGTGCTGTGTCCTCAACCCATCAGGTAGTCCCCTCAGTGAACTCTTATTGAGGGCCTCGTGTGAGCCCCTGACTGCCCTGCTTGAGCCCGTCGGCGGGTCCCCGCGGCCCCCAGGAGAAGCCTGGAGTCATGAGCAGGGCTTTCAAAGTCCCTCCCAACGCCCACTCCGCTCCCCGGTGTTGCCGCTCCCTCCTCCCTCCCAGTGCTCTCCTGCAACGCCTCTGGCCACTAACAGTCCCCCTCGTGGTCCAGACTGTTGCTCACATTGACCCCTTGCCTCTGCCTGGAGCAGTGTCCCCTCCCAGCCCCACGCCCGTCCTCAGCTCTTCCTGGCAAATTCCCTGTAGGTCTCAGCTGCATCCTTTTCTGACCAGAGTCAGTTACCATCTGGTGCTCCGCCGTCGTAGCATCTCACGGCACTGCCGTGTTCAGTTCCCAGGTGTAGACTGCACGACTTGAAGAGCTGTCTCGTTACCCTGCTCGTATTAGCCACGCGCACGGAGCGTACACGGAAAATAGCCGTGGGGATGGAGAGAGGACAGAAGAATAAGCAGGAGGAAAGGAGGAGGGAGGAAGAAGAGGGAGAATTGAATGTCTGCCAGGGAATGAGCCAGACACTAGGAATAAAGCGTGAGTGAAAAAAAAAAACCCCTCGCCCACAGGGAGCTCACAGCCTACTGGGGAGAGAGCTTCGTCCTAAATTATTAAAAATACAGCATGAGAAAGAAAGCATGTGACAGTGGTGCAGCCGCATGTCCTAAGCCCCTCAAGGCAGCTCCTGACCATGAGAGCGCGGCCTTGCTGCAGACCTCGGGACCAGGTTGGCAGCAGGGGTCACGGCTGCTGAGACCAGGCAGTGGGGATGAGATGGCCCTGGATGGCTCACGGGGTTGCCTTCTGGAGCCCCACAGGCCCCAGGGCCCACTTTGCTTCTGCCTCAGATGGTTGCATCAAGCCTGTGCTCTGTGTAGGGACACTCTGAGGATCTCTGGACATGCGTGCCCCGAGTCCCAGCAAAGCACGGAGGCCGCCCTCTGGTCTGCGGGCACTGTGCTCTCCTGTGTGAGTGGGAGCGGGACTTCCAGCATTGGTACTATTCTGCTGAGCCCCCTGAAGTCGGAAGGGTTACCTCTACCTGGAGCGAGCCCAAGTTCAGTGATCGCTGTGATGCTGCCGTCATAAAGAAGCTGGATGGGCTAGTATGTAAAGTGTGTCAAACGTGGGCACTAACAAATAGGAACTTGTTTGAAGTGTTTAAAAATATACAGCTAATACAAAAATGCCCAAAGTGCTAAGTAGGCAGCTGGTTTTTTCATGTAAATTGTCTAAAACCAAAGCAAAGAGCATATCACTCAGCCCTTCTGAGGCTCCTGGTTTCCAATTTAAGCCCCATCAGTCATCTCTTCACAAGGCTGGGCTGCAAAAGGATAGGTCGTTAGCGTCAGGCTGTGGGAGAAGCTTCCATGGTGACAGGCTTGTTCATTGTTAGCTACGATTACAATGCGATGGGCACTCGGGAGGATTCACATTAAAGCAAGAGCACAGCTTGTTGGTGGTTTACCTTTGTGTCTGTCCGACTCTTTATTAGCTGCTGTGTACTTCTTATATGACTAATAATAGCAGCAACATCCTGATTATGAGGGGCCTCTAAATCAGCTTTGATTGCAACACAAGCAAGGAAAACCTATTAAAAACCTCAGGCTCAATAGACCCTCGAGGCAGGAGCGTTGGATTGTCGTGTGAATACATTAGCCTCGCAGGTAGCCCGTCCCCACTCCATGCTCGTCCCTGTCGGCTGCGCGTTTCTGATGGGACTGGGGCATCCGCCCGTCTCCACTGGGTAGAGGAGCTTGGTTCTGGCCCCTCGGCTCCTTCCGTCCCGCTGGGCTCAGCGTCAGCCAGGCGCTTGAGGATGGCACAAACTTAGGAGGCCGTCGTGGCAGTTTATTCCAGTTCATCTGCATGTTATCACAAACTAGGTTTAACATTTTTTTTTTTTTTTCAAAACATTAATTTAAGACCTCTGCTAAAAATTTGTGCTTTCTTGGCTTTTAAGATAGCGAAATTTGTGTATAGTTCAGGAACTGTTGTTGTGACATTTGAGACTATTTCACAGATGCTTCGGGTTCCATTTCTTTTCTGAAAGGATGGGAGAAAAGAATTCTAAAGTATGCTGTTGCAATTCGTTTAGTTACTTGTGTGGATCCTCAAAGACCAACACCACCCTTTGCAGGAGAGTACAATGGGACGCTCAGCAGTGCCCTCTGTCGTAGAGCCTGTGGGGCAGCCCTGTAGTCACTTGCCCTGGTTTATCAATCGCAGGCTGCGGCCCCCACCCCAGCCCGTCGTTTTTCTGTCGGTCTCCCTTCTGGCCCCCAGCGGAGGATCCAGTCAGCCTCCTGCAGCCCGTTCTCGGGCGGAGTAGCCCGGAGTCCGCGGGGCAGAGATGTGCCGTGGGGCTGCCCCCCCCCCCCGCCCCCGTGGGGTGGGAGGAGGAGAGGAGCTCGTGCCTGCCATGCTCGTGCCTCTTGGTCCGTATGCCCTGGGGTGCCAGACTACACTGCGTGCTGGTGGTGGTGGTACTCCTGGGGGTCTCCGAGGGGACAGTTGGTGGGAGAGGGACAGAAAATGATTTGGAGGGCTGAGGTTACTGTCACAGTTACTTGATGAGGATGGTTCAGGCACTTACGTCATCTGTGAAGTCAGTTATTACATGGTGATGGTTGCAGCATCCGAGTTTCTCTTTTTAGGTTTCTCTTCTGGTGTGGGCAGGATTCCGGGGTTAGGCAAACCTGCACGTGCGGGGTTTGGTTGTCAGAGCTTGCCTAGTGCTTAGTGTGCTGCTGTCTCCAGACAGCTCAGTTACCAAGCAAAACTAGTCTCAAACCACGTGCTTTTTTGGACCCAGGCCTAGCTCTCCCTTTGGTCGCCACCTGCAATGGTCGGCTCCTGCCACAGTAATGCACAGTATGGTAGTTTAACAGATCACTCCAGAATTCCATAGCATTGCAGTGATAAGCATTTATTTCCTGATCCTGTGGTCACAGGTCATCTGGATTCCCCCGATCTAGGCTTGGCTCGGCTTGGCACTGACCAGCCCACAGATTAGATTCAGCTCTGCTCTGTTCCTCAGGCCCAGGGGATTGGTCAGAGCAGGGTCTTCTCATGGCAGTGGCAGAAGCTCGAAAGAGCAAACCTGGTCGTGTGAGTACATCCCAGGCCTCTGCCTGTGTCGTGTCCGCTTACATCCCATGGGCCAAATCAAATCACATGGCCAAGCCCAAGTGAATATTTGTTGAAAAATAATATAAACTGTCACACCATACAGGACCTGGTCACATCAAATAAGTGCCATGTCAGACTACTTATTCCTCTCTTATGCTGACGCATAACCGTGCCTGTGTTGGAGAGTCTTAGCACCTTGATGGAGTAACCACAGTACTGGGGAGAGAATTAAGAAGTCACATGCTAGAGAACATTATAGGCACATCATCCAGAGGGAGTGCCCATTAGGACGTTGGCCAGGGACGTTCCCAGCACTGAGATGACACAGTAGCCAGGCGTCCATTTGGAAATTTGGGGTAGTTGTTCCTATACTCAGCTTAGGGACCATTTTCTTACCTGCATCCCTCGTGCACTGTTTGCATGTATGTCTGTCTCCTCCACTGAGCTCTCATTTCCTTCAAGAGAAGACACGTGTCCCTTTGTCCCTGTGTTTCTATTCCATCTAGTTCTATAAAAGCTTTGGACTGCGAGTGGCCACCAGGATGAACTTGGGGTTGTTTTCACATCATTTGAATCATAGCCCATTAGAGGTGAAAAGGTCTCGAGAGGTCCTCTAGCTCAGCACTTCCAGCAGAACTGTCTCTGACTGGAAATGTTTGGTACCCGTGCTGTCCAGTCCAGTAACCACTGATTGTAGGTGGCTGTTGAGCACTTCACATGTGTCTAGGGAACTCAGGAGATTACTTTTAATTTTATTTAGTTTTAATTAATTTAGATTTAGCCACATGTAGCTAGCCACTCCTCTATGAGACACTGTAGATCTAGTTAACCCCTTCTGGCCTGGAGTAGACAACAGTAGATATTTCCTGAATGAACAGATGAGAAAGTGAGAAATGACCCCTATCCAAGGTCACACAGCCAACTTGTAGCCAAAATAAGACACTGGGACCTGCGGAGGCTGGCCTGGACCCTTGCACAGCACCGCCCCGCCCTGCCCACCGTCCCACCCACCGCACATCACCCCACCCCTCACTCCTCACTCCTCTTCCCCCCACCCACACCACCACCACACCACACCTCCCACCACCCTGCCCACCACACCACCTCCCCTCTTCAAGGCCTGCACCTGTTCGCATAGTTTGGTCTCACTTTTGTGTTTGTAACCTTCTAACGATATCTGAACCCCCTCACTGTCAAGTAGATTGGAAGAAAAGAACAGAAAAACAAAACTATTTTTCTGTCTTTAGTAATTTGAAGAGTGAGCATTAAAAACTCAATCAAACATCAAATAATTTTTACACAGTAGAAATAATATATACTTTCCATCCAAATTAAAACACACGCTCCCAGCAATTTAATTATGCAAATGTAATAGAAGCAGCAGCGGAACAGTGTTAAAGGGGAAGAATGAAGATTGATAAGCTAAAATTTCCGGCGACATTTTCCTTTCTAATTTCCTCTTTTGGTTAATATAATGCTGATTTTCATGCACTGCTTAGGTGGCTACTTTACTTCTTTGTGATAATTGCCTCTACAAATTTATGCAAATAATATTAATCACTGTTGAGATAAACAGCAGCCATTACCAGCCCTGCTGCCCACGAGTGTTAGGCGGCAGTTCTAGATGGGTCTTTTGCTATGAATATGATTAACTACACTGGTAAGCAAAGCTCCTGTGTTCACACGGACCTGTTTTCCTCGAGATGCATGGCGAGGTCTAAGCCTAAACTACAGTTCCCACCTTTGCCCCAAAGGTGGCCCGAAGCAGACCCTGAGATCAGGATTTGGGTGCCAGTGGTTTACTGAGGAAGCACTCCCAGGAGACGTGTGTAAGGGGTGGGAGACGTGGGACATGAAAGGGGAGAAAGCCAAACGAGAGTAGGTTCTCGTCCTACAGAGAGTCCCCAGCTGCTTCCCAGCTCCACAGGGGACACTGGATATAAGTTATGCCTCAGAATTTCCTCTCTCGAGACGGGGGTGGGGGGGGGGGGACGGGGGACTGGACTCTTATCCATGGCAGTCCAGCCGCCTTCGGGAAGAATCGTCTTAGGGGACTTCAGTCCCCAGGCCCTGCAGCCCCTGACGCGAGCGTGGTGCTGGCCTGTGCCCGCAGCCGACACCCCAGCTTTGGGGCCCTCACTCCAGAGCACGCGGCATCTCTCCCTGGAGTCCCCTGGGGCCCTCGAGAGCTTCCTGGTTCATAATGTCCAGGCAGCTGGGATTGTTTCCTGACAGTTTTCATCCCATAAGGTCACATTGGTAATTTGTAATAACAGTGGTCTTCAGAGTTGTAAGCAGATGCTGAGCAGCGGAGGGCGTTTGCAGCAAGGCCAGTAAGGAAGGTGTTCAGGTCGGGAGAGCTCCTCACCGGCAAGGCCAGCCAGTAAGGAACCCATGTCACCCGGAAATTAAGGTTCGGTGTGTTTGCTCCAGCATCCGGGGGTCTTCTGAGGCCCGGGAATGCCAAGGTGACGCCTTCCTTGTCGCAGCCAGCCCGGGGGGGCCGGTCTCTGAGCAGCAGGGAGGTCTCCCGTGGGCCCTCCTGCCATGCCTGCAGCACTGTCCCCACACCTGTGTCACAGTCGGGGGGCGGGGGCAGAAATGGAATGCCGGGTGCCAGGGGCCCTTAAGCCCAGCACTCAGCTCCTACTGGAGACAAATTGGAGCCCAGACGCTTTGTCCCTTCGTAGTTCCTTCCTCCCTTTCAAAGAGTGTGACCCTCTGAAAGGCGCTCTCTGCAAAGCAGCGACGCTGTATCGAAGGTGAACATGAAAGCTCTCTGGGCAAGGAAATTGCTTTCTTCCATTTACGAAACAGCTCTGCCTTTGAGAGCAGGGAGGACGTGGGGCTCCGAGGACTTGATTGGCTCTCATCGCCTTTCCCTCTGGTTTTCAGAGACAAGGCTAGACAGAAAGGCTCACCAATCTCCCCGTGGCTCTCAGGGTCCCCTAATTGCAGAGCTTCAAGGGCCACTGTGTCCGGACCTGCCTGAGATGCTGGAGTTCCTATTAGGATGGCACCTCCGCCCCATTGCCCCTGAAGGCTCAGCCTAGATCCACACAGTGGGAGAGGAGCCAGGTGTGGATATCGTGTCTGTGGCTGAAGCCAGTTCTGCTGCTGAGTGGCTTTGAAAAGTCCGCCGTATGACATGAGGACAGCAGCCCCTCAGCACCGCGGGGGGGTGGGGGGCGTTGTAAACTGTGCAGTGCCCTTCCATTTTAGGTGGTGGTGGTGATGCTGGCGCTGGGATCTGGGCCTCAGGCCTCAGGCGTGTGTGTGCGCGCGTGCGTGTGCGTGTACGTGAGCGCGCATGCATGCTCACACTTCTATTCTAGCAAGAGCAGCTGGTGTTCCTGCACCCCTGAGATGCCAGCCCTCCCCTACCTCATCCCGGAGAACAGAAGTAAGGAACCCTTCCCTCCTGCACACAGGTTCTTCCGGATAGCACCAGTGACAGAGGGAGGTGACAGCAAGCCTCTCTTATTCCTGAACCCTGTTCCCCCTGCCCACACAAGGAGTCTCTGTCAAAACAATGTCTTTTTTTCTTTTACCCAAACTGACTTCTTATTTTTAAATAAATATATGCTGTGTAGTCCTAGTTTAGAGCCCAGAAAGGTTGTGAGGCGTGGATGGACTTGAGTCCTGAATTTGCCATTGACTCACGATGTGTCATGGGTTCTCCCTGAGCTTCGGTTTCCTCATTTAGAAATGGAGGTAAAGCCCAAGTAGAAGACTTGAGTGGTGATCCAACAAGATGACGTTTGATAGAGCGCTGTGACCTGTAAAGTATGCCTCATGCAGAGTGCACATCATCATCCTAAAGTGGCCCCAGCCCCCATGTTTTACGGTTGAGGAAGCAGAACCCCAGCTCGGTTGATTCCTGCATGATCCTCCATCGAGGTTAGGACAACTGGGCCGCACCCCACAGCTTCCTGTGCATGTACCCCACGTGCTGTGGATGGAGGCGCGGGATGGACAGCCTCCCAGTGCCAGGTTCTGTGATGCACATGCTAGGGGTGTGGCCAAAGAAGGGACTCGCCACAGGCACTTGTAAAGAGGTGTAGGTGTGGATTCAGGGTAAAATAACTGCTTCTCGTTTAGCTGTGAGCCAGCCAGCCCCATGCCTGTCTGCGCCAGCAGGTTCTCTCCTTGAGCCTCCAGTGTGTTGACTTCTTGCAAGCTGATGAAGGAAAAGGGACTTCTGTGCTTGTGTGGAAGTGACATGGGACAGAAGTCCATAGAGCCCTCCTCTGACGGCTTCTTCTTTCCTAAGCGGAACCCCATAACATTGGAGAATGTTTCAAAAGGTGCTGGAAGATTGCCCACCCCCATGCTCTGTAACATTTTCTTACAAGCTTTTAACCGAGCGTGTGGGACCCCTGACTACATGGCACGTTCCTAGAGCTCCTGTGGATTTTCTGATACAGGAAGTGTGTTCCTCTTACTGCGGTGGTGGGTTTCAGGGTGACAGTCCTGGGATCCTGCGGGACGGCACGCTCAGCCCCAGTTCCCGCTGCGCCGAGCTGGGCTGTCCGGAGCAGGTCGGCCGTGCGGCCTGTCCTTCTCCCTGCCCCGCTCTGCACCGCGCTCTGCTGGAAAGCCTGTTCCTGCGCAGGGTAACGCGTGTCCTGTCTGCAGCTTCACAGGGCTGGGGAGCATTTTTTATCTGGGTCACCTCATGTTGAGGTGTTCCTTTCCATTTTCTTGTGTGCTCCTTTCGAGCCCTGGGATGCACACTTTTTAAATATCTAAAATCAGAACCCATTTGAGAATGTAGGTGATATTCAGAGACCGAGCGCATCCCTCTTGCTGTCCTCTGGCGTCTGACACCCGATTCCCTTCCGTGCCGCACGCCTCCAGGACACGTCGGTTTCGTAATTACCGATTTCCCTGGCGAAAGTTACCGTGACGCGCAGTTTTCTTTAACAAAATAGTTCTTTGCTCACACACGCAGCGCAGGCCATAATTTTCTCACGTCTTGTCTTAGTGGTGGTGCCTTTTTTGCAAGAGGGGAAAAAGTCTTTCATTTTATCTTACCATTCCTTGATTTTCAATCTGTTCCCAGCAAACATCAGGTACCACCAAGATGTATTTTAATAATTTCCAATCCCATGAAATGTGATCAGAATATGAAAATGAAGATATTCTTACCTAATTAATGAGGAATTTATTAAATAAATGAAAATAGACATTGATAAATATTAAAAGTCACTGATGATTTCTGTCATTGGTCTTTAAGTCCCAGGTCATAAAATGTGGTTTTTTTATACTCAGATCATCTTACTAAGTTAACCAGCATTAAACCACCTCGCTTAGTTCCTAACTCAAATTAAGCTCATTGAAAATGTCACTCTTAATGAGTATACTTAATGCTATGCTTTCGTGACTTAACCATCCATTCTACTTGTCTTGCAAATAACACTATTATAAAGAAGTGATTGTGTGCCATTGTAAAAAACATCTTTTAAAAGTCAGTTTAGAATTGTCAGAGTTTTCTTTCTCTCATTTGTATAACCTGCAGTTTCCTGTAAATAGCAGTTGAGCCTTGTTGACCTTTCTCTCTCTCACCCTCACATCTATAAATTTTCATCCTGCCCTTGAGTCTCTGTCCTCAGGAAATGGACCACATTTTAACTGTCCCTTTCCCCTCATGACTTTCCAGTGCCCTGTTCAGATTTTTCTTATTCTCTGTCTCAGTCTTCCTTATCTCTACTCCTTCCAAGGAAGAATTAAAACATAAGTCAAATAAACATGAAACTTTTTTTTTATACTATTTGTAGTTAATTCTTTGCCATGAGCATTCAAATCCATTCTCATGTATTAACACACAAATCTCCGATCTCTTTCTTGAGGTAGGAAACTCCAAAGACCCAGTTTTCTGTTGAAATGGTCTGTAGCAACACCACCCGGGGACGTCCTGCTGCCCCATTTGAGGAGTGTGCGGCAGTCGAGGGGGGCTGCAGCACAGAGAGGGGCACGTGCAGGGCCCGCACCAGTGCTACTTCTCTTCGCCCACTGTTTGCACGTATTGGCGGGTGAGCATGAAACCTCCAAAGATGCTTAAAGCAAGTGTACTGGTTTTTAACAATATGTCTATGCGTTTATTTATGATAGTGTATTTTCGTGGCCCAAACAGAAAAATCATTCATAAAAACACCTCCAGAGCCATCAGGAATTTAGAGCTGGAAGGAACCTAAGATATCTGGTGGGACACTCCCTCTTTAGACAAGGTTTGGGGTCCCCCACCCTGCAGCATGACAGGAGGAAACAAAGAACTGAATAGCCAATAGAACCTAGAGAGACCTGACAGGCCTCCAGCTGAGAGTAGATGAGGGGACCTCTCAACCCAATTCATGGCAATAATTTTAACGAAGATTTCTATAGGTTAAGCCCTCTCCAATTTGCAGCCCCTTTCACAAACCTCCACGTTCAGCCCTCTTCCCATCACCATGGCAACACCCTTCTTGTAAAAGACTGGAAGGGAAGAAGCAGTTCTGCAAATGTGACCTTCTCCTACTCTCAGTTTTGCCAATGTGTGGGGGTTTTTCCTGAGTTGTCCCATCCTGTGAACTTTTATTCTCCTCTTGAAATCGGAACAGTTTATGATAAATAGCACCTGGCCGGGAAAATGGGCGAGCCAGCCCTGGAAACTCGAATCACTTGGCACTAAGTATTTCACTCAGATCCGTGGTTCCCAAGCGCCCCACTGCTTTGGAGTCAGTGGGGCTCCAGCCCAGCCCAGAAGAATCACCGTCTCTGCTCATGGGCCCCAGGAGTCGGGACGCTGAGGCTCCCCACCGATTCGGAGGTGCCGGCCTGGTTTGCCGACTGTGGTGACTTCCTCCCCGTCCTGAGTTACCAGGGCTCCACCCCGCCTGTTTGTCTTACACTGCAGACAGGTGAAAGGGAAACAGCTCAGGTGAGACCTGGCCTGGTCACCAAAGGAAACTGCAGGAGCTGTTTGAGACAAAGTAAAGCAGGGATGGTCATGGCGTTGCTTTTGGTGACCCTTAGATATGGTCAGAAAGCTGGGAGAATTTAAGAACCACAGGACATCAGGGCACATGGTAGTGATGGTCAAGGTGGCTGTGACACACCTGATTTCGGCTTCTTCCCCACCAGGTGCCCCGTGTGGGTTCCCCAGTTCTGGTTGAGTCCCGGGCTTCTCAACACTAACTTTTTCGTGCTTTACAGTGTGTCTCCATTGCAAGGAACGTGAGAGGTGTCACAGCACGGACCGAAGTGGGGCTCGGAGGCACGCTTCCCAACCGTGCTGCAGGCCGGTCAAGGACGTGTGCGCCACCGGGTTGTGCTCTTACAACATGGACGGCAGAGGCCCCCGCTGGCGAGCTGCTCTTGGTTTGCAATTATCCGTGTCACACTTGTCTGCATGACTAAGGCCATTGACACGAGCCGAGACGTCTTTGGATGATGCCCTCACAGCTTATTCTGACTCTGATACAGCCTGAAATGGAACCTTTGGGGAAGAGCTTCCTCATGATGGCATAGGTTATGCAGGAGGCTGTTACCACCCTGCTCTCTGCGTCTCAGTGAAAAGACTGTGCTTAAAAAAAGAAAAATTGTTTCAGCGATTCCAGATGAGATGACTAGAAGATATTTTTAAAAGTTGATGAAAGTTGGTTTAAAGATTGGTATATTAGAGAGCGGATCTTAAGCTGCCCTTGCCTTGCCCCTGCGCCGTTGGGCCCCCCCGCG
>PVJL010019465.1:0-13837 GCA_004026885.1 Lyroderma lyra | reverse complement strand
AGCCCCTTATCAGATGCATTGTTTGCAAATATTTTCTCCCATTTGGTTGGCTGTTTCTTTGCTTTGTTGATGGTTTCTTTTGCTGTGCAGAAGTTTTTTAGTTTAATATACTCCCATTCATTTATTTTTGCTTTTACTTCCCTTGCCTTTGAAGTCAGGTTCATGAAGTACTCCCTGAACCCCAGGTCTCTAAGTTTAGGACCAATGTTTTCTTTTATACAGTTTATTGTTTTGGGTCTTATGTGGAGGTCTTTAATCCATTTTGAGTTAATTTTGTTATATGGTGAGAGTTTGTAGTTCAGACTTATTCTTTTGCATGTGGTTTTCCAATTTTCCCAGCACTATTTACTGAAGAGGCTTTCTTTTCCCCACTGTACATTTTTTGCTCCTATGTCAAAAATTATCTGTCTATATATTTATGAGTTTATTTTTTACTTTTCAATTCTCTTTTATTGATCTGCGTGTCTGTTCTTTTGCCAATACCAAGCTGTTTTGATCATTGATGCTTTGTAGTACAGCTGAAATTGGGGAATGTGATCCCTCCAGCCTTATTCATTTTTGTAGGATTGCTTTGGTGATTTGGGGTATTCTGATAATTCTTTTATCATTTCTTGAAAAAATGTCTGTGGGATGTTGATGGGAATTGCATTAAATCTGTATATTGCTTTGGGTAATACAGCCATTTTGACAATGTTAAGTCTTTCTATTCATGACCACTGAATATCTTTCCATTTCTTTGTGTCCTCTTCAATTTCTTTTAATAGTGTGTTATGGTTTTCAGTGTATAACTCCTTCACATTCCTTGTTAAGTTTATTCCTAGGTATTTTATTCTTTTTGTTGCCATCGCAAAAGGTATTGTTTGTCTCATTTCTTTTTCTGAAGTCTCATTGTTGGTATATAGATATGCAATTGATTTTTGTACATTGATTTTGTATCCTGTGACTTTATTGTATTTGGTCATTGTTTCTAATAGTTTCTGGTGAAATTTTTAGGATTTTCGATATAAAGGATCATGTCATCTGCCAATAATGATAGTTTGACTTCCTTTCTCCCAATTTGGATGCCTTTTATTCCTTTCTCTTGCCTGATTGCTCTGACTAGAACTTCCAATACTATATTGAATAACAGCTGTGACAGGGGGCATCCCTGTCTTATTCTTATTTTAGGAGAATAGGCTTAATTAAGTTTTACCATGTTCAGTATAATATTAGCTGAGAGTTTGTCATATATGGCCTTTATTATGTTGAGGTACTTTCCTTCTATACCCATTTTATTAAGTGTTTTTATCATAAATGGACATTGTATCTTGTCAAATGCTTTTTCTGCATCAATTGATATAATCACATAGTTTTAACATTTATTTTGTTGTGAGATGTATCACATTGATTGATTTTCATAAATTGAACCATCCCTCTGCCTGGGTCATTTTTTTTTTTTGCACTCATTCATTTCCTTTATGTCTTTTGAATGAGTAATTTAAACTATTTACATTGAAAGTATTGCTAGAAAAGTTTTACTATTGCCATTTTGTTAGTTGTTCTCTGTTAGTCTCATAGTTCTTTTCTCTATTCTTCTCTTACTATCTTCTCTTTTGTTTTGTTAACTTTTTTGATGTGCTTTTATTTCTTTCTGGTTTTCTTTAATGCAAATTCCATAAGTTTGTTTGTTTTTCATGTGTGTGTGTGTGTGTGCTTGGCTTTCTTAGGGCTTAAATAAAATATCTTACAACAGGCAGAATTCAGTTGATAATTGTATAAAAAATGATTGTGTGTGAAACTTCTATATAGTTCATTAACTCTCTCATGTTATTATTGTCACAATTTACATTTGTTCATATTGTTTGAATGTATCTATACTTATAGCTATTTTTAATATCTTTGTGTTTTCACATTTATTTTTATTTAAAAGAATTTACCCACCACCAATACAATAATACAATGGTTTTTTATTGTTAAATTCATTGGGGTGATATTGGTTAGTAAAAATTATACAAGTTTCAGATGTATAGTTCTATAATACATCATCTCTATATTGCATTGTGAGTCCACCACTCAGAGTCAGTTCTCTTTCCATCACAGTATATTTGATGCCCACTCCCTCTCCCCACACCCCTTTCTTCCTACTAACTGGTCACCACAAAGTTATTGACTGTGTTCATGGGTTTTCATTTCTTTGTTGCTTTCAGTTTTATATCCCACATATGAGTGAAGTAATGTGGTTCTTGATTCTTTCAATCTGGCTTATTTCACTCAGAATGATGACCTCAAGGTCCATCCATGTTGTCACAAATGGCAGTATTCCATCTTTTCTTATGGCTGAGTAATATTCCATTGTGTATATGTACCACAATTTCTTTATCCAGTCATCTATCAAAGGACATTTTGGTTGTTTCCTTGAATTGGTCATGGTGAACAACGCTGTGATGAACATTGGGGTACATATATGAGTATCTTTGCAGACTAAAGTTTTCAAATTTGATTGGTAGATACTCAAAGAGGGGTTACTGGGTCATATGGTAACTCTATTCTTAATTTTTTGAGGAACTTCTATATTGTCTCCCATGGTGGTTGTACCAATTTACATTTCCACCATGAATGTCTGAGGGTTCCTTTTTCTCCACACCCTCTCCAACACTTGACATTATTTGTCTTATTGATCTTAACCATTCTAACAGGTATGAGGTGATATCTCTTTGTGGTTTTGATTTGCAATTCCCTAATAGCTAGTGAAATTGAGCATTTTTTCATACATTTGTTGGCCATTTCTATGTCTTCTTGGAAGAAGTGTCTGTTCAGGTCATCTATCCATTTTTTAATTGGGTTGTTTGTTTATTTGTTGTTGAGTTGCATAAATTCTCTATATCTAAACTATATATATCTATATAGTTTAGATATTAGTCCCCCATTGGAGGCATTATTTCAAAATATTTTATCCCATTCTGTTGGTTGTCTACTTTCTTAATGGATGCTTTTGCTGTGCAGAAGCATTTTAGTTTAACATAGTCCCATTTATTTATTTTTGCTTTTACTTCCCTTACTTTTGAGGTCAAATTCATAAAGTCCTTCCTGAACCCAAGGTCCATAAGTTTAATATCAATGTTTTCTTCTATGCAGTTTATTGTTTTGGGTCTTATGTCGAAATCTTTTATCCATTTTGAGTTTCTTTCGGTATGTGGTGACAGTTAGCAGCCCAGATTCATTCTTTTACATGTGGTTTTCCAATTTTCCCAGCACCATTTACTAAAGAGGCTTTCATTTGTCCATTGTATATTTTTTCTCCTTTGTCGAAGATTATTTGTTCATATATTTGTGAGTTTATTTCTGAGTTTTCTATTCTGTTTCATTGGTATATGTGTCTGCTTTTCTGCCAATACCATGCTGTCTTGATTATTGACTCTTTGTAGTATAGATTGAAATCAGGGAGTGTGATGCCTCCAGACTTATTCTTTTTTCACAGGAATGCTTTCGCAATTTGAGGTCTTTTGTGGTTCCCTACAAATCTGAAGAGTTTTTACCTGTAAAATTTTTATGGAAATTTCATTAAATCTGTATATTGCTTTGAGTAAAATGGCCATTTTAACTATTTTGATTCTTCCAGTCCATGAACATGAAATTTGTTTCCATTTCTTTGTGTCTTTTTCAATTTCTTTAAATAGTGTCCTATAGTTTTCAGTGTATAAGTCTTTCATGCTATTTTTTTTAAATTTATTCCTGGGTATTTTATTCTTTTTGTTGCAATTACAAAAGATATTTTTTGGATTTTTTCCTCAAGTTTTAGTGTTAGTATATAAAAATCCAATGGATTTTTGTACATTCGTTTTGAATTCTGCAACTTTACTGTATTTGTTTATTGTTCCTAATATTTTTCTAGTGAAGTCTTTAAAATTTTTATATAAAAATTTTGCATATTTGGGGACAAGTGGGTTAGGGAGGGGAGAATGGGGAGGGGGTGGGAGGGGGGAAGCTAAATATAAGGTAATGGAAAGAGAAGTCACATTAGATGGTGAACTGATTTTATACCAAGTTGACAATGCACTGTAGAATTGTATGTCTGAAACCTATGTAATCCTTGCTAACAGATGTCACTCCAATAAGTCTAACAATAAAAAAATAATAATAAATAATAAAAAAATTCTGCAAAAAGTGAGTTTAACTTTTTCACTTTCAATTTGGATACCTTTTATTTCTTTCTCTTTCCTGATCATTCTGGCTAGAACTTCCAGTATTATGTTGAAGAGCAGTAGTGAAAGGAGACATCCCTGTCTTGTTCCTGATTTTAGAAGAATAGGATTTCATTATTTCCTGTTCTGTATGATAATAGCTGAGGGTTTGTCATCTATGGCCTTTACTATATTGAGGTACTTTCCTTCTATGCGTATTTTATTAAGTACTTTGATCATAAATGGATGTTGTATCTTGTCAAATGCTTTTTCTTCATCAATTGATAAAATCATATCATCTTTACCTTTTATTTTGTTTATGTGGTGTATCACATTGATTGATTTTATGTGTTGAACCATCTTTGTTCCCCTGGCATAAATCCCCCTTGATCAATGCATTGTTGTATTCTATTTGCTAGTATTTGGTTTGGGATTTTTGTATCTGTGTTCGTCAGAGATATTAGTTCATAGTTTTCTTTTGTGTGTGTTGTCTTGACTAGACTTTGGTATTAGGGTAATGCTGACCTTGTAGAAGGAGTTGGGAAATATTGCCTTTTCTTCATTTTGGAAGATTTTGAGGAGGATAGGTGTTAATTCCTTTTTGAATGTTTGGTAAAATGCATTTGTGAGGACTTCTGGTCCTGAACTTCTGCTTTTGAGAAGGTTTTGGATGATTGTTTCAATTTTCTCATTGCTGATTGGTCTATTTATTCAGTTCTTCTTGGTTCAGTCTAGATAGATTATATGTTTCTAGAAACATGTTCGTTTCTTCTAGGTTGTTAAATTTGGTGGCACATAGCCCTTCATAGTATTCTTGTTATGATCCTTTGTATTTCTGTGGTGTCAGTCATAATTTCTTTTCTTTCATTTCTAATTTTGGTTATTCGTGTTTTTTTCTCTTTTTCCCTTTATGAGCCTAGTGAGAGGGTTGTGAATTTTTATTAAATTTTTTGAAGAAACAACTCTTTGTTGCATTAATTTTCTCTATTGTTTTTTTGTTCTTTATTTCATTTAGTTCTGATCTAATTTTTATTATTTCCTTCCTTCTTCTGACTTTGGGTTTTTAATATCATTAGTTTCTATGTATTTTTCAATGTCTTCTTTTATTTTTTCTTTGGCCCAGTTATTTTTTTAATAACATGTCTAATCTCCACATATATGTGGGGTTTTTTCTACTTTCTCTTTTGCAGTTGACCTCTATCTTCAAAGCTGTGTGGTTAGAAAATATACTTGGTCTGATTTCAATCTTGTTAAATTTGCTGAGGCTAGTTTTGTGTTTCAGCGTATGGTCTACCCTTGAGAATGTTCCATGGAGTGTCCTGTAAATGTTAATTATGTCCAATTGCTTTAATGCATCATTTAAAGCTGATATTTTATTATGATTTCTTGTTTGAATGAATTGTCCATATCTGCCAGTAGGGTGTGTAGGTCCCTGTTTACTATAATTGTGTTTTTGTCACTTTCTCCCTATTATTCTGTTAGTAGTTGCTTTGTAAATTTTGTTGCTTTTTGATTAGGGGCCTATATATTAATATACATTAATAAATGTCAGGTCTTCTTGTATTAGTACCCCCTTATCATTATGAAATAATCATTTTTCTCTCCTATTACCTTTTTTTCTATCATGAAGTCTACCTCATCAAATATAAGTTTGGTTATGCCTGCTTTTCTCTGGATGCCATTTGCTTAGAGTATTGTTTTCCACTCCTTCACTTTGAGTTTTTATTTGTTTCTGTGGCTGAGTTGTGTCACTTCGAGGCAGCAGATGATTGGGTTTTGTTTTTTATTAATAATCCAATCTGCTACTCTGTGTCTTTTTATTGGTGAGGTCAGTTCATTTACATTTAGGGTGATGATTGTTATATATGAAAATTTCCTATAGCCATTTTACCTTTTGTTTTCTGGTAGCTTGGTGTCGTGTTTCTTTGCTTTTTTCTTTCTGTCAGTTGTTAGTTTGATGGTGTTCTATGACTTTTTTTCTTTGTTTTCTCTCTCTCGCTGTTTCTCTGTTTTGTTTTGGTTTTTTTCTTGAGGGGGTTGTGTGTGTGTTTTTGTTGTTGTTGTTATGTGTCTCAGTTCTGATTTTGTTTTCCAGTGGTAACTATTAATTTAATGTGAAAGAAAGTATCGTATATACAGTGGCCCCTTTTCTCAAGCATGCCTCTTATCTTCATTCTCTTTTTGAAATTTAAACCTTTATTTCCCCTCCCCCTTTTATGTTTTTCTTGTCTCACTTTATCCCTATTTATTTTGACTTTTTGTTTCAGTCAAAAAGCCTCCTTCAGTATATCCTAAAATGCCAGCCTTGTGCTGGAGAATTCCCTCAGCTTCTATATGTCTGAGAAAGTCTTTACTCTTCCTTCATATCAAAGGGATAACTTTGCTGAATAGATTATTCTTGGCTGGTAATTTTTCTCTTTCAATATTTTGAATATTTGATTCTCCTCCTTCCTAGCTTCTAGAGTTTCTGCAGAGAAATCTAATAATAGCCTTATAAGCTATGTCCTTCTTTTCCCTGGCTTTCTTAAAAATTCTTTCTTTGTCTTTGATCTTTGACATCTCCAGTATAATGTGCCTTGGAAAGGGTTTGCTAGAGTTCACATACTTAGGGATCCTGTTTCTTTCCTATATTTGAGGTTTTAGTTCTTTCCATAAGTTTTCGAAATTCTCATCTACTATTTTTTTGAATAAACTGTCTGTGCCCATCTCATCTTATGCCGCTTCTCGTATACCTGTTATTTATATGTTGCTACGTCTAATGGAGACAGATAGTTCTATTAAGAGTTCTAGCTATTTTGTGTGTTGTTGTTTAACTTTCAGGTCTCTGTCTTCTTCCTTTTGTGACATTTTCATATTTCTATTTTGATATCACTAATTCTTTCCTCCATTTAATCAGCTCTGTTTCCTATGCTATTTTATTTTTCATTTTATTTATTCTGTTATCTCCAGAATTTCTATTTAGTTCTTTTTCATAGTTTCAATTTCTTTGTTAGTGTTTTCCTTTTGTTCTCAGATTTTCTTTCTGAGATTGTTTAGTTCCTTTCTGTGCTCAGCTGCCTCTCTTTGATGTATCTGAGTGTTTTCAGAACTGGAGTCTTAAATTCTGTCATTTAGCTCATTTATTTCTGTATCTTTAAGTTTCTTTTCTGAAGATTTTTCATTTTATTTCTGAGCAGCTTTGTTCCCTAGGGTACAAAGCTGTTGGTTGTTTCTCTTCCTGGGCATAAGGACTTTCCCTCATAAATATGAAGAGGTTCTCCTTCCCTTTCCAGTTGGTCAAGCTGCAGTGTCTTATATTTACTCTTCATTTTTCAGTCTTCTCACATTGGGAGATTTCCTGGAAGGTGGGCTTCTCTTTTTTGACCCAGTCACCTTGGTGTCAGCATGCCTCCTATTTGGGACGATGTGGTGGACTATGTTATTTACTGCTTTGAGATTTCAGAGTAACTACAATGTCTGTGTGTCACAGTTTACCTGAGCCCCCTGCCAGTTTCAGTGGGAAGGTTTGGGGTGGGGTTTATTGGGAAAGTTGCAGGTTTGTGGGAAGCATAGGATAATGGCAATTTCCAGCCTGCAGTTGACAGTAAGCAGGCACTAGATAGAGCTGGGGGAGGCCAGCTTTGGGAGAGTGTAAGAAGGTGCAGCCAGGCTCTGTGTCTATGATTTCTGCCTGGCAGTGTGGGCAGTGTGCGTTACAACTTCTGTGTATCCCAAGATTGCAGCCCGGGGTGCTGGGCTCAACTGTTCCCCAAGCCTGTTCCTCCGTCGGAAGTGCACAGGGCCGGGGCAGGTGTGCACCACTGGCTCTGCCTTTCTCTTTTCCCCTGAGTCCATGCTTCACCTAGGATTGTGTTTTGCTCTGGTCAGTGTTTCTACACTTGTCAGCTCTCAATTCCTAACTCACCCAGGGCTCTGTCACAGTTCAGTCAGTGCTTCCATGCCTGTCAGCTCTCGGTTTCTAACTGGTCCAAGGCCACGCTGTGTTCTGGTTCAGGTCTTAACTCACCCCAGGCTGTGCTGTATTCTGACTCAGGCCCTAACTTGTTCAGGGCTGTGCTGTGCTCTAGCTGCCCACCTTTTCACACCTGACGCCTCTCGATTTCTGACCTGGGTCACAATGCATTTCTGCCTGCATTCTCAGGCCCCCCCACCACTTCCTGTTCTGTGGGGCTCAGAGTTGCATTCAGCAGCCCTGTCTTTGCACTTCCTTCTTCCCTTCTCTTGCTCACCTCCCTTTCTCTGACCTCAGGTGTTTTCTTGCATTGAATGGGTCTCTCAGCTGAGGCTTTGTGTTGCTTAGGGATTCCTTTGTTGGATTTTAGTTGTTCAGTTTGTTGTGTTTTTCAGAAGAGGTTTCAAAAAACTCTTCTCAATCCATCATCTTGATGACCTCCCCACAACAATGTCCTGTATGTTCATATACTATCAAGTTTTTCTCCAGCATCCTTTTGTTTTCATTTGCGAACTCCCTTTAACATTTCTTATAAGGGAAGTTCAGTGTAGTGACGATTACATTCCTTGGCTTTTGTTTTTCTGCAAAAATATTTATCTCCTTTTTTTTTTTTTTAGCATGCATGGTTTCTGCTGAAAAATCCACTCATTGTCTTATCTAGGTTTCCTTGCATATAATGAGGTAGTTTTCTATTTCCATTTTCAAAATTCTCTTTTTATCTTAGAGAGATAATTTGATTATATGTCTCAGTGTGCATTTTCAAGTTTATCTTATTTGGTGGTTTGGTTTGTTTTTTTGTTTTCTTTTGTTTTTTGGTTTTGGCTTCTTGGGTATATATACGTTGGTTTTTTTTCTACAGATTTGGAAAGTTTTCAGCCATTATTTACTTGAATAAACTTTTTGTTCATCTCTTCCCCCTCCCCCCTCTCTGTCTGTCTTTCTCCTTTCTGTGGGACTTCTATAATGCATACAATTATATTCGTCTGCTTAATGATGTCACAGAAGTCTTAAACTTTCTTTTATTTTTCATTCTTTCTCTTTTTTTGTTTCTTTGACTAAATTATTTTCAATGACTTGTTTTTATACTAGATGATTCTTTCTTCTGTTGAATTTAGTTTGCTGTAGAACCCTGCAATGAATTCTTTATTCCATTTATTACATTCTTTAGCTCTCTAATTTCTGTTTGGGATTTTTCTATATTTTCCGTCACTTTTTAAAATTTCTGTTTAGTCATGCATTGTTTTCTGAATGCTGGTGAGTGTCTTTTTGACAGTTATATTAAATTCTTTGTCAGGGAATGAATAGCAATTTATTTTACTAAGATCAATAGCTGAAAATTTATCTTTGTTTGGAACGTAGTTGGCTGTTTATTTTCTTTGACTGTCTGTGTTTATGTTTACACTAGTTCTAGTCTTCATGAACTGGCCTCATAAAGGAATGATCCCAACAATCAGTACAAATAGGGATTCTGGGGGATTTTACTCCTATGTCCTTCCTCAGTGATAATTGGGCAGCTATGGTTTATTTCAGGACACTCTGTGATGAGCCAGGCAGCTGAGCATTGGCATATTCCATTGAAGCTACCATCTGTTTGCCTTCAGGTTACAACACTGTGGTGGATTTCGAGACTGGCAGGACTTGGATCAGTCCCCTGGAAACCACCTATAGGAAGTTGTTGCACTGTGTGCACAGCATTACTCTATCCCTTCCTTGGCTTATTTATCTACTTACTCTGTGCTGGAGAGGAGCAGAGCTATGGTGTCTAGGAGCCCAAATTGCTGTCTCTATTCTATTCCAGTTTGCTAGACTGAGCTTCAAGACTGGCAGGATCAATGTCAGTTCTCTGATGAGCCCCTGCAGAAAAGTTGTCTCACTGGATGTGCAAACTAAATCCTCTATCTTCTAATAAAAGCCAGAAACGAAAGTGTTTTTGTTGTTGTTGTTGTTGTTGTTGTTTCCTGATTATATATGGCACTGAGTTAGGATCAGGGACTCCTGTGAAAGGATATCTAAAAATCTCTTTATCTGCTTATGTAGTTTTGGCTTTATGGTCACCTGGAATACAGTAGTCTTTTATTTGGTTTCTGGATTTCTTGTGAAAGAAATGTGTGAATTGTTGCTTAATTGGTAGACGAGGATGGTCCAGGGATCCTACTAGGCCATCTCATGGATATCACTGTTGATACCTCTTTTAAAATATGAAAATTTTTTTTAATATCAGCCAATTAATCAAATCTATTCTTACTGATATTCAGTGCCACTGCTTGGCCAGTGCCATTTCTATTTACAATACCAGTTTATCTTCACAGATTCTCTAAACCTACTCTGAATGGCAGGCCTGCCCTAAATAAATGTGTGTGGTAGGTGAGAATGATAATATGCATCTTGTACCTGTTGTTTCAGGCATACATACAAATGTTTGATATTTCAACGTACTATCCATGCTCAAAGTTCTTTCTATCAGGGCTTTATTTTGGTCTATTTATAGAAATGATTTCCAATTGTAGCAGCATTAGGGTTAAAGAGTTTATTACTTGAAGTACATTCTGTGTTGCAAAATTTAGTGCATGTTGGTAGCTATAACAAAAGAATTTTAAAGCATGACATCACATCAGATAAAGAAGAGGTTCAAGTACATACATGGGGAGTGTGTTCTACAGCCATGACCTCCAAAATAAATGTTGTGCCCTTGATTAAAAAAAAAATCAGAGTAATCAGGTAAGAAGTTTCCAAAGAGACCCTGGAAATCAATGCCAGGCAAAATTATATATACTAAAGCTATCTGGGATTGTTTAAAAATAAACTATTTGTCTTTGGTTGTTTTTCTATTTTACACTAGTCAGAATTTGTTCATTTTAATCTCAAAGTTATCTTATACGTCAACTACTACTTAGAATTGTCAAAATCAATTATTCATTGAGTTGTATAATATACCTTGGCCACATTCAAACCTTTGCCCCATTTAAGTCTTCATATTCTGATTGTTCCTTATCTTATTATGATGAATTGATTACTTCCTTAAAATACATCAATGCAGTATGAAGCGTGACTGGATTTTAGCTTGTTGTTTTTGATGTATTTTACATTAATTTTAAGATAGCTTTTAAAAGATTATAGCCAAAAGGGAAAATAAAAGAACAATTCCATTTATCTCAAAAGCTGTTCAAAACACTAATTCTTTCCAAACTATGGTCACTAAAAATTCAACTGAGATAACAGAGAGCTTTCTTCTTAAGAAAATATAGGAGCAACCAAGGGCCACTGTTTTAATACAAAGAATATCAAAATCTAATTTCTAAAAATGTAAAATGTTGTCAAGCCTTCCAGCTATAACTCGTCAAAGCTTTCAGGGCTTTGCATTTGCACTTTCATCTTCCTGCCGGTGCTGTGTATATACACAGTGGCTTGAACAGCTCCATGTTGTCTTTCTTGCAAAGACACATTTTAACAACATAGATGCTGCTAATTTTAGGATTTGAGATAGGCATCTAACTACTGACAAACATGTTGCTTTCATGCTTTGAAAATCATCTAGCTAGCAATATACACTGAATTTTGTAACACAGAAAGTACAAAACCCTGAGATCCTAATGCTGCTAGAATTAGAAACCATTTCTATAAACAGAGCAAAATGAAGCCCTGTAGAAAGAACTATGAGCATGAAAAGCATGTTGAAATACAAAATATTTGTATGTATAACTAAAATAAGAGGTACAAGATGACTATTATTCTCAACTACTACACACATTTATTTAAGGCAGGCCTGCCATTCAGAGTAGGCTTAGAGAATCTGTGAAGATAAACCGGTGTTCTAAATAGAGGGCATTAGCCAAGCAGTGGCACTGTATATCAATAAAAATGGATCTAATAATGGTTGATATTTGGATATTTTGTATAACTGATATCTTGACAATATTGAGTCTTTCTATCCATGAACAGTCATTTGATTTTATCAGAATTTTATAGCTGTCCATACAGATTTTATATTTTGCTACTACAATTTTTATTTTATAATTCTTTGTATACATTGTTGGATCTGATTTGCTAATATTTTGTTAAGGATTTTTACATCTTTGTTTATAAGATTATTGGTCTGTAACTACTTTTCTTGTATTGTATTTGTCTGGTCTTTGTATTAAGGTGATGCTGGCCTCATAGAATAAGTGAGGAAATATTTATTTGGCTACTATCCTCTGAAAAGAGAATTGGCATAATTTGTTCTTCATATGTTTGGTAGAATTCACCAGTGAACCCATTTAGGCCTCGAGCATTTTTTTTTCCTTTTAACGTTTCCATCTCTCTGCTTACATCTGCTCATCTGTTTTCAAATCCTGTCTACTTTATCCATTAGAACCCTTAGCATATTTATCATAGATGTTTGCAATTTCTATTCAGGTAATTCCAAAATCACAGCTGTAACTGGTTCTGAATCTTGTTCTTTCACTTGATTATTATTATTACTGCTTTTTTTTTTTGCCTTTTGCTATGACTTATAATTTTTTCTTGATAACCAGACACAATGTATTGGGTAAAAGTAATCACTATAAATAGGCCTTTAGTAATTTGACAGTAAGTCTGGGGACAGAGGAAGTGTTCTACAGTCCTGAGATTAGGTCTCTACCTTTTAGTGAGCCTATGCCTATAGACTATGAACTTCACAAGGGTTTTTAATTTTTTTCTCACCCTTTAGGTAGGACAGGATGGCTACTGTATGCTATAATTGAGTATTTCCCTTCTTCCATGTGAAAGGCAAGTGTAGGCTAAAATTGGGTTTTTCCTCTTCCCCAAATCAGATAATCTCCGATATTACCCCAGCAGGTTAGGTTCTGGGTAACTAAGTAAGCCTTGTTAAGAAATACAATACTCTGAAATAATTCAAGAAGGGTTCCTCTCTCCCCACCATCTGGTGAGAAACACAAGGAGATTTTTCTCTGATATTTACTCGAGAGACCTGGACAAGTTCCTTGGAGGTAAATCTCACAAAACTGTGGGAGTCCTCCTATGATAGGGTCCCTCCGGAGTTTTTAACTCAGACTTGTCCACACCGTGCACCCAGCAACTAGTTGATTACAACGCTGGTTTTCCTCCCCGGGCACTAGTTCCCACAGAGGTCGCAGTCCCTGCATCTCCGCACTGGTCCATTGCTGCTCTCTGTGTTCAATTCTCTCTCCAACCTTTGGGGCCATGTTTTGCCTGTGTCTTCACCTCTTTTATGGATCTTAAAAGACTTGTGATGTTTTAATCTGGTCAGCTTTTACGTTGTTTTTAGGATAGAATGACACCTTCCAAGTTCCTTACATATGGAACTGGAAACTGGAAGTCTCTTAATGTTTTTCATAAACATTTTAATTGATATCAGAGATCTTTCTAAGGAGATCATACTCTTTCAAATAAAAAAATATTTTTGGATATTTAGAAATCTTAGTTTTATTTGATTTTCATGACAAATATAAAAAAATTAATGTAATTAAATGTTTTAAGGTCATTCCATTGTTCTTGAAGCATAGAAATGAGTCTGTTTTATAAAAGTAGGGACTCCTCCAATATTTCATCCATTTACCCTCTCCTACTTTATTTTATTAAAAATTATTATTTTTTTTTATTTTATGCTTTCTGTTTTTAAACATTTCTCTATGTGTTTTAATTGGGAGGGGCATTTTCTGTATGAAATTCTCAAATTTATATATTAATATAAACTACCTAAACTTTTACTTTTTTTTTTTTT
>PVJL010019464.1:0-13833 GCA_004026885.1 Lyroderma lyra | reverse complement strand
TGCACCAAAATAATGTCGAGCCAACACTGCATTCTCTTGAGACGTGAGGGTTTTCTTTGGTACTGCCCTGGCAAATTCAACATTCACAGTCAAAGCATTTTCTTGCAGTACTTTCCTGGGGTGTTTATTATTGAGTGATACATAAATTATTCAAGAGAGTTGATGACTGCTACTGCCACATTATAAAGTTGCATATACTTTACATAACCTTTTTTTAATTCATTTTTATTGTTAGACTTATTGGGGTGACATCTGTTAGCAAGGATTACATAGGTTTCAGGCGTAAAATTCTACATAACTTTTTTAATATGTGTGTATCTTCAATAGCAGTCACCAAGTGTTTAAAAAGATTTAACTACCATTTTAACAAATAACATGGCTGAAACTGAAGAAACCAATACTTTCACAGAAAGAATTGATTTACCTGAGATGATGAAATTTGCACAAGCAGTTCAAAATAAAATACTCAACCCTGAGGAAGAATTCGGTGTTGGTGGAACATTATCTTGGTGCAAGGAAATGACAGGTAAATCAAGCATTTCATCTTTTTCTTACTTTGAGGATCATTCAGAGATTCTTTAAGAAAGGATCAGAAAAGATTGCAAATACGTTGTAAGAAAAGAATGGATCAAAAAGTATTGCAGAGCTTTTCCGCAAAATTCATAAAAAGTGAGATGCTGAAATTAGTGATTTCAGGTGTAGTGACTTTTTCCTCAAATTCTTAACTCATCCTGATAAATGGACGTATGTGAATGTTTTCTGTCAATAAGGGACTAATTTAAAAATTACCCAAAATGACTGTGAATTTCTACAGTCAATAACAAATGAAAACATAAGAAGCATTTGAGGTAATAATTTTAGAGCACATTTGTCCTTTCATAAAAGGCAAACATGATACGGCGTTTTGCTAACACCAGAGGCTTGTTTATCCTTAGGCAGAAATTTTTATGTTCCTCACTGATATGTAATGTTATTCTCAATATGCCTCACATTCTGTAAAGCATCACTGAAACTGTGGAACATACTTGTGTTCTGTAGACAAGTTAAGTACCCATATAGAAAGTGTTCACGGAACTCGTCCAGTGACAAAAGAAGATACAGGGTGCTATATGAGAATGCATGTTGAGCAAAGATGTATTTTGATGGTGATCAGAGAACAACAAATTTCTGATACCTTGTAGGTTCCAAACAGAGCTGTTTACTGTTACATTTTTGTTTGTTAATAGTTTTCTTCAGTTTCTTGTGAAATATAAAAAGTTCACTTCTCTGAGGAACTTGTAATTCTTCCTCAGTGTCTCTATAGTTTGTGTTTTCTGAAATTGAAGAATTGTACAACCATATGAAACATTTCCATGACATAGCTATAAATCATTTGGCTCCTAAGGCAATGTATTGGAGAAAATGTCTGCACACACTATATTTCTAACAAGAATATATGTACCATTTCTTAGCCTTTTGGCTGGACAAAGTGTAGATTCCAGTCTAAGCAGAATACTTGTGTGGTTTTCCATTAAATAGTATCCACTCATGTAGAATGGTTAAAGCATCAGTCTTGGACATCTTTTTCTGAGAGTGCATGTTGTAAACCATGCTTCCTCAAACAGTATGGCCAGTAAATATAAGTGATGGCTCTTTTTTTTTTTTTAACCAAAACGTTTTCTAAAACGGAAAATTTAGGGCTCCAATAATTTCAAAAGAGTGTTACCAAAACAGAAAGAATCCATTTTCAGTGGCAGAGAGGTTTTGGCATGATGCAGAACCACCATAGTATGCAGCAATGAGATGTATCAAACCACACAGAGACAACCCAGAAAATGCCAGTGAAACAATGAGGATAATGAGGAGTCATGCTGCAGAGTAGCAGTGAAATATCTGGGACAGCACAAAATTGAAATACTGGATGGCACTGAGAAAACTGGGATGATGGTCAGACCTCCAATGAGTAGAAATGGAAGACAGAATGACACGGCACAACCCCCACAAACAAAAGTTGGGTTGACGCCAATCTACAGCAGCAAACAGCAATGTAAAAGTGGGGATGACTCAAGGTCAAAGCAGTTAGCAGCAGTGCAAATCTGGGGCAGACATAAAGCCATTGTAAAAATGTTATTAGGACTTCAATAAGAAAAGAAAATATGAGGTTTTCCTTTCTTTGGAGAGCATACAAAGAACAGTCCCCAAGAAAAGCTCAGAAAAGATTGCAAGTAGATTGTAAGAAAAGAGTGGATCAAAAACTATTGCGGAAATTCACTGCAAAGTTAAAGAACACCGAGATGAGGAACTTAGCACGTAAACAGGTGTCGTGACTTTTCCATCGAGTTCTGATCTCATCTGGATAAATGGACGTGCTGGAATGTCTTTTGTCAACACAGCACTAATGAAAATTACCTGAAACGACTGTGAATGTTTGCAGTCAATAAAAGTTGAAAATATAAGCAGCATCTCCGGTCAATAATGTAAAAACACATTTGTTCCTTCATAAAAGACACACATGATATGAAATTTGTACCTAACACCAGTAGCTGGTTTGGCCTCGTGCAGAAGGTTTTATGTTGCCCCCTGGTACTCAGTGTTTTCTGGCTAAATATGTCCCCCATTCTATACAGCGTCACTGAAACTGTGGAATGAACATGCTTGTATTGTATAGGCAGATTAAGTACCCATGAAGAAAGTGTTCATGGTATTCATCCCATGGCAAAGGAAGATGCAAAGTGCTTTATGTGAATGCAAGACGAACAAAGATGTATTTTGATGGTGATAGCAGAACCACAAATTTCTGTTACCTTGTGGCTTACAAACAGAGATTCTTCCTGTTACATTTTTGTTTGTGGCTAGTTTTCTTCATCTTGTGAAATGAAAAAGATTTCCATTCTTCTCTGAGGAAAGTGTCATTCTTCCTCAATGTCTCTAGAGCCTGCGGGTTCTGAAATTGAAGACTTGTACCACCATAAGAAACATTTCCATGACATATCTATAAACAAACCATTTAGCTCCTTAGCAATATATTGGAGAAAATTTCTCCACACACTCTTACTAACAAGAATACATATACTTCTTCTCGGCCTTTTTGCCGGAAGTGTAGGATCCAGTCTAAGAAGAATACTTGTGTGGTTTTGCTTCAAATAGCATCTACACATGTAGAATGGTTAAAGCATCATTCTTAGATATAGTTTCCAAAGAGTACATGTTGTGAACCATGCTTTCTCAAACACAATTCCAGTACATATAAGCGATGGGGTTGTTTTTGTTTAGGGCTCCAACAATTCCAAAAGAGTGTTACCTCAAAAGACATAAAGCAACTTTTCTCAGTGGCAGAGAGGCTCCTGGCATGATGGAGAACCACCTTAGTAAGCAGCAATGAGTTATATCAAAACAAACAAACACAACGCAGCAATTGCCAGTGAAACAATAAAGATAATGTGCAGCCTCCTCAGTGAGCAGCAGTGAAATATCTGGGGTAGCACAATATTACTTTAGTGGATGGCACTGTGAAAACTGAGATTATGCTGAGACACCCAGTGAGTAGAAATGGAAGTCAGAATGACAGGGAGCAACCCCCAAGAGGGAAAGTTAGGTAGACGCTGATCCACACCAGTAAACAGCAATGTAAAACCTGGGATGACTTAAGGTCACCCCAGTTAGCAGGAGTGGAAATCTGGGGTAGACATGAAGCCATTCCAAAAATGTTATTAGTACATCCATAAGAAGACAAATCATGAGGTTCTACTTACTTTGGAGATCACTCAGAGAAAAGTCCTCAAGAGTGGCTCAGAAAAGATTGCCCGAAGGCTGTAAGAAAAGCATGGATCAAAATCCATTGCAGAACCTTCCAGCAACGTTAAGGAAAACTGAGATTCAGAACTTAGTGAATAAAGAAGTGTCGTGAGTTTTCCTCAAATTCTGAACTCATCTTGATGAATGGACGTGTCTGAATGACTTCTGTCAACACAGCACTAATTTGAAAAAATTACCTGAAACGACTGTTATTGTCTGCAGTCAATAACAGATGAAACTATAACCAGCATCTCAGGTCAATAATGTAAAAACACATTTGTTTCTTCAAGAAAGGCACACTTGGTATGAGATTTGTACCTAATACCAGTGGCTTGTTTGGCATTATATGTTCCCCACTGGTACCCAATGTTTTCTTGCTAAATATGTCCAGCATTCTGTACAGCATCATTGAAACTGTGGAACACACTTGTATTGTGTAGGCAGGTTAAGTATCTATATAGGTTTTCACAGTACTCATCCCATGACACAGGTAGATACAGAGTGAATGCAAATGAGCAAAGATATATTTTGATGGTGATAGGAGAACCACAAATTTCTGTTACCTTGTGGATTATAAACAGAGTTTCTTACGGTTACATTTTAGTTTGTTGCTAGTTTTCTTCAGCTTTTTGTGAAATGTAAAAGGTTTACTTTCTTCTCTGAGGAAAGTGTCATTCTTCCTCAATGTCTCTAGAGTCTGCGGGTTCTGAAATTGAAGACTTATACCACCATAAGAAACATTTCCATGGCATATCTATAAACCATTTAACTCCCAGGTAATATATTGGAGAAAATTTCTCCACACACTCTGATTAACAGGAATACATATACTTCTTCTAGGCCTTTTGCTGGATAAAGTGTAAGATCCAGTCTAAGCAAAATACTTGTGTGGTTTTCCATCAAATAACATCTACTCATGAAGAACAGTTAAAGCATCTTTCTTAGACTACTTTTCCGTAGAGTGCATGCTATGTATGAATCATTCTTTCCCTAACAGTGTGTACAGTAAATATAAGGGATGTTTTGTTTTGTTTTTACTAAAATGTTTCGTCTAACAGTAACCTTAGGACTCCAATAACTCCAAAACAGTCTTACATAAAAAGACATTAAGCAACCTTTTCCAGTGTCAGAGAAACTCCTGGCATGATGCGGAACCACCCTGATATGCAGCAATGAGATGTATCAAACCACACAGAGACAACCCAGAAAATGCCAGGGAAACAATTAAGATAATGTGGAGCCACTCCAGTGAGCAGCAGTGAAATATCTGGGACAGCACAAAATTACATTAGTGGACGACACTGAGAAAACTGGGATGATGCTGAGACACCCCCCAATGAGTAGAAATGGAAGACAGAATGACAGGGCACAACTCCCATGAACGAAAGTGGGGTTCATGCCCACTTACACTGGCAAGCAGCAATGTAAAAGCGGTGATGACTCAAAGTCACCGCAGTTAGCAACAGTGGAAATCTGGGGTAGTCGTGAAGCCATTCTATGAGTGTTATTAGGACTTCCATAAGAACAGAAAATATGAGGTTTTTCCTTTCTGTGGAGATCACGCAAGGAACAGTCCCCAAGAAGGCTCAGAAAAGATTGCAAGTAGATCGTAAGAGAAGAGTGGATCAAAAACTATTGCGGAAATTCACTGCAAAGTTAAAGAAAACGGTGATGAGGAACTTAGCAAGTAAACAGGTGTCATGATTTTTCCCTCGAATTTTGAACTCACCTTGTAAATGGACGTGTCTGGATGTCTTCTGTCAATAAGGCACTAATTTGAAAATTACTTGAAACTTCTGTGTATGTCTGTAGTCAATAACAGTTCAAAATATAAGCAGCATCTCCAGTTAATAATTTAAGAACACATTTGTTCCCTCATAAAAGGCACACATGATATGAAATTTGTACCTAACAGCAGTAGCTTGTTTGGCCTTGTGCAGAAGGTTTTATGTTGTCCTTGGTACTCAGTGTTTTCTTGCTATATATGTCCCCCATTCTGTACCGTGTCACTGAAACTGTGGAACATACTTGTATTGTATAGTCAGGTTAAGTATCCATGTAGAAAGTGTTCATGGTACTCATTCCATGGTAAAAGAAGATCTACAGTGCTTTACGCAAATGCAAGATGAGCAAAGATTTATTTTGATGGTGATAGGAGAACAACAAATTTCTGTTCGTCTGGTTGACGCCCACCCACACCAATAAGCAACAATGTAAAAGCAGTGATGAATTAAGGCCACCTCATTTAACAACAGTGGAAATCTGGGATAGACATGTAGCTAGTCCAAAAAAATGGCCTTAATACTTTCTTAAGAAAGCACACCCCTTCCATCTTGCAGCCATGGTAAACTAGAGATAATATAGAGGCTTTCCAAGCAGTTGTCTTGAAGACACCTAAAACAACTAAAACCTACCCTAGTCCGTGGCTGTGGCTGACCAGGAATAATGGAGAGCCACCTCAGAGAGGGACATCGAGACACCTGTGTTTACAAAACCCCACAACTGTTAGTTGTAGTAAAACACCATAGGCCTTGCGAAACTACTTCAGTGAAGAACAATGGGAAGTATGAAATGACACAGAGCAACACCACTGCATGGCCATAGGACAATTAAGAAATTTAGATCCATCATGTGAGTGACAATGGCACACCTGTAATAAAATGAAGCCAGCTCAGTCAGTGAGAATGGGATTCATGGAATGATGAAAGGGCACCACAAGGAGTGACCTCAGGATGCTCTGGGTGAAATGCAGCCACCACAGTGCAGAATGCTTTACCTGAAATGACTTTAAGAAATATTTTTAGTAGCTTTGAGACAGTTGGGATAATATCAGAGCCACGTTACACAGTGACCTTAGGGCACCTGAAATAAAATATAGCCACCCTAGTGAGCAGCAGTGATATTTCAGGAGTGACACAGATCCAGGACCTTATATGAAAAACTGTAAATGTGACACCAGGAACGACAGAGTCACTCCACTGCTTTGCTGTAAAACTCATGGTATGGTCCAAATCCACACAGTGGATTGCAGTGCAACATCCGGAATGACAAAAAAAAACAACACTATCAACTAGCAGTAATAGACTTAAAGGAACAAAATTTAAGCAGCAGTGAGACACCATAAATTTTTCAAAAGTAACCCTGTTATCCTCAGTAAGACACTCTCATGATGGAGCTGCATAATGGTTGATTGTGTTGTTTTTCTTGTCATAACACAATTCCTTAAAATAGATTCACCTCATCCCTTTGTTCTCCTGCTCCTAACTTGGGTGGCTTTGATTCATCCTTGCTGTTCCACTGCTGTTCATGCGGGTGGCTTGGCATTATACTGGTTCCTCCTCTTTTACTCCCTGAGGTTGCTCCTTGTCTTTTGTCTTTTATTACAATGCACTGAGTAAAGTGTCTTCATCATTTCACGTCTCCCAATGTGATTCACTGAGGTGGCTCCATATGTCCTAATGTTTTTCACTGGCATTTTGTAGGTTTTCTGTGCATTGTTAGAAATATCTCACTGCTGCATACCAGGGTTGTTCTGCATTATCTCAAGTGTCACACTGTCACTAAATAAGGTGGTTTTGCATCATCTTATATAAGATACTTTCTGAATAATTGCAGCCCTGATTTCACTGTTACAGGAAATCTTTCATAGAAAAATGTAACTTTATATTTTTGGAAATACTTTGTGGAAATATGATTTGCATTATAATTCACTCAGGGAAAGATGTATGAAAACGATGCTTTAAACAGTTCATGTAAGTAGAATCTACTGGAGAAAAAAGCACGTAAATATTCTAATAAGACTAGATACTACAGTTGATCACAGCCCAAATGCAGAAAAGTGATGCAAGTATTGTTACAGTCATGGTTTGTGGAGAAATGTTTAGTAATATGTTGCCCAGAAGCACAACCTTTGAGATACGTCATGGAAAGATTTTCTATAGTTCTAAAGTGCTTGGATTTTCAGAACCCACAGAATGTAGAGACACTGAAGAAGAATTATAATTTGCTCAGAGAAGAAGGTAAACTTTACATTTCACAAGAAGCTGAAGAAAACTAGCAACAAACAAAAATGTAACAGTAAGAAGTTCTGTTTCGAAATCACAAGGTAACAGAAATATGTTGTTCTGGTATCACCATCAAAATATATCTGTGCTTTTTTTGCATTCACGTAAAGCACTCTGTACCTTCTTTTGTCTTTGGACGAGTACCATGAACAACACCTTCTCTATGGATACATAACCTGTCTACACAATGCAAGTATGTTCTACAGTTTCAGATATGCTGTACAGAATGCAAGACATTTAGCAAGAAAACATTGGGTAATTGTGGAGAATATAAAAAGTTCTGCACAAGGCCAAAAAAGCTGCTGGTGTTAGGTAAAAATCTCATATCAAGTGTGATTTATATGAAGAAACAAATGTGTTCTTAAATTATTAACTGGAGATGCTGCTTATATTTTGAACTGTTATTGACTACAGACATACACAGAAGTTTCAAGTAATTTTCAAATTAGTGCCTTATTGACAGAAGACATCCAGACACGTCCATTTACAAGGTGAGTTCAAAATTCGAGGGAAAAATCATGACACCTGTTTACTTGCTAAGTTCCTCATCACCGTTTTCTTTAACTTTGCAGTGAATTTCCGCAATAGTTTTTGATCCACTCTTCTCTTACGATCTACTTGCAATCTTTTCTGAGCCTTCTTGGGGACTGTTCCTTGCGTGATCTCCACAGAAAGGAAAAACCTCATATTTTCTGTTCTTATGGAAGTCCTAATAACACTCATAGAATGGCTTCACGACTACCCCAGATTTCCACTGTTGCTAACTGCGGTGACTTTGAGTCATCACCGCTTTTACATTGCTGCTTGCCAGTGTAAGTGGGCATGAACCCCACTTTCGTTCATGGGAGTTGTGCCCTGTCATTCTGTCTTCCATTTCTACTCATTGGGGGGTGTCTCAGCATCATCCCAGTTTTCTCAGTGTCGTCCACTAATGTAATTTTGTGCTGTCCCAGATATTTCACTGCTGCTCACTGGAGTGGCTCCACATTATCTTAATTGTTTCCCTGGCATTTTCTGGGTTGTCTCTGTGTGGTTTGATACATCTCATTGCTGCATATCAGGGTGGTTCCGCATCATGCCAGGAGTTTCTCTGACACTGGAAAAGGTTGCTTAATGTCTTTTTATGTAAGACTGTTTTGGAGTTATTGGAGTCCTAAGGTTACTGTTAGACGAAACATTTTAGTAAAAACAAAACAAAACATCCCTTATATTTACTGTACACACTGTTAGGGAAAGAATGATTCATACATAGCATGCACTCTACGGAAAAGTAGTCTAAGAAAGATGCTTTAACTGTTCTTCATGAGTAGATGTTATTTGATGGAAAACCACACAAGTATTTTGCTTAGACTGGATCTTACACTTTATCCAGCAAAAGGCCTAGAAGAAGTATATGTATTCCTGTTAATCAGAGTGTGTGGAGAAATTTTCTCCAATATATTACCTGGGAGTTAAATGGTTTATAGATATGCCATGGAAATGTTTCTTATGGTGGTATAAGTCTTCAATTTCAGAACCCGCAGACTCTAGAGACATTGAGGAAGAATGACACTTTCCTCAGAGAAGAAAGTAAACCTTTTACATTTCACAAAAAGCTGAAGAAAACTAGCAACAAACTAAAATGTAACCGTAAGAAACTCTGTTTATAATCCACAAGGTAACAGAAATTTGTGGTTCTCCTATCACCATCAAAATATATCTTTGCTCATTTGCATTCACTCTGTATCTACCTGTGTCATGGGATGAGTACTGTGAAAACCTATATAGATACTTAACCTGCCTACACAATACAAGTGTGTTCCACAGTTTCAATGATGCTGTACAGAATGCTGGACATATTTAGCAAGAAAACATTGGGTACCAGTGGGGAACATATAATGCCAAACAAGCCACTGGTATTAGGTACAAATCTCATACCAAGTGTGCCTTTCTTGAAGAAACAAATGTGTTTTTACATTATTGACCTGAGATGCTGGTTATAGTTTCATCTGTTATTGACTGCAGACAATAACAGTCGTTTCAGGTAATTTTTTCAAATTAGTGCTGTGTTGACAGAAGTCATTCAGACACGTCCATTCATCAAGATGAGTTCAGAATTTGAGGAAAACTCACGACACTTCTTTATTCACTAAGTTCTGAATCTCAGTTTTCCTTAACGTTGCTGGAAGGTTCTGCAATGGATTTTGATCCATGCTTTTCTTACAGCCTTCGGGCAATCTTTTCTGAGCCACTCTTGAGGACTTTTCTCTGAGTGATCTCCAAAGTAAGTAGAACCTCATGATTTGTCTTCTTATGGATGTACTAATAACATTTTTGGAATGGCTTCATGTCTACCCCAGATTTCCACTCCTGCTAACTGGGGTGACCTTAAGTCATCCCAGGTTTTACATTGCTGTTTACTGGTGTGGATCAGCGTCTACCTAACTTTCCCTCTTGGGGGTTGCTCCCTGTCATTCTGACTTCCATTTCTACTCACTGGGTGTCTCAGCATAATCTCAGTTTTCACAGTGCCATCCACTAAAGTAATATTGTGCTACCCCAGATATTTCACTGCTGCTCACTGAGGAGGCTGCACATTATCTTTATTGTTTCACTGGCAATTGCTGCGTTGTGTTTGTTTGTTTTGATATAACTCATTGCTGCTTACTAAGGTGGTTCTCCATCATGCCAGGAGCCTCTCTGCCACTGAGAAAAGTTGCTTTATGTCTTTTGAGGTAACACTCTTTTGGAATTGTTGGAGCCCTAAACAAAAACAACCCCATCGCTTATATGTACTGGAATTGTGTTTGAGAAAGCATGGTTCACAACATGTACTCTTTGGAAACTATATCTAAGAATGATGCTTTAACCATTCTACATGTGTAGATGCTATTTGAAGCAAAACCACACAAGTATTCTTCTTAGACTGGATCCTACACTTCCGGCAAAAAGGCCGAGAAGAAGTATATGTATTCTTGTTAGTAAGAGTGTGTGGAGAAATTTTCTCCAATATATTGCTAAGGAGCTAAATGGTTTGTTTATAGATATGTCATGGAAATGTTTCTTATGGTGGTACAAGTCTTCAATTTCAGAACCCGCAGGCTCTAGAGACATTGAGGAAGAATGACACTTTCCTCAGAGAAGAATGGAAATCTTTTTCATTTCACAAGATGAAGAAAACTAGCCACAAACAAAAATGTAACAGGAAGAATCTCTGTTTGTAAGCCACAAGGTAACAGAAATTTGTGGTTCTGCTATCACCATCAAAATACATCTTTGTTCGTCTTGCATTCACATAAAGCACTTTGCATCTTCCTTTGCCATGGGATGAATACCATGAACACTTTCTTCATGGGTACTTAATCTGCCTATACAATACAAGCATGTTCATTCCACAGTTTCAGTGACGCTGTATAGAATGGGGGACATATTTAGCCAGAAAACACTGAGTACCAGGGGGCAACATAAAACCTTCTGCACGAGGCCAAACCAGCTACTGGTGTTAGGTACAAATTTCATATCATGTGTGTCTTTTATGAAGGAACAAATGTGTTTTTACATTATTGACCGGAGATGCTGCTTATATTTTCAACTTTTATTGACTGCAAACATTCACAGTCGTTTCAGGTAATTTTCATTAGTGCTGTGTTGACAAAAGACATTCCAGCACGTCCATTTATCCAGATGAGATCAGAACTCGATGGAAAAGTCACGACACCTGTTTACGTGCTAAGTTCCTCATCTCGGTGTTCTTTAACTTTGCAGTGAATTTCCGCAATAGTTTTTGATCCACTCTTTTCTTACAATCTACTTGCAATCTTTTCTGAGCTTTTCTTGGGGACTGTTCTTTGTATGCTCTCCAAAGAAAGGAAAACCTCATATTTTCTTTTCTTATTGAAGTCCTAATAACATTTTTACAATGGCTTTATGTCTGCCCCAGATTTGCACTGCTGCTAACTGCTTTGACCTTGAGTCATCCCCACTTTTACATTGCTGTTTGCTGCTGTAGATTGGCGTCAACCCAACTTTTGTTTGTGGGGGTTGTGCCGTGTCATTCTGTCTTCCATTTCTACTCATTGGAGGTCTGACCATCATCCCAGTTTTCTCAGTGCCATCCAGTATTTCAATTTTGTGCTGTCCCAGATATTTCACTGCTACTCTGCAGCATGACTCCTCATTATCCTCATTGTTTCACTGGCATTTTCTGGGTTGTCTCTGTGTGGTTTGATACATCTCATTGCTGCATACTATGGTGGTTCTGCATCATGCCAAAACCTCTCTGCCACTGAAAATGGATTCTTTCTGTTTTGGTAACACTCTTTTGAAATTATTGGAGCCCTAAATTTTCCGTTTTAGAAAACGTTTTGGTTAAAAAAAAAAAAAAGAGCCATCACTTATATTTACTGGCCATACTGTTTGAGGAAGCATGGTTTACAACATGCACTCTCAGAAAAAGATGTCCAAGACTGATGCTTTAACCATTCTACATGAGTGGATACTATTTAATGGAAAACCACACAAGTATTCTGCTTAGACTGGAATCTACACTTTGTCCAGCCAAAAGGCTAAGAAATGGTACATATATTCTTGTTAGAAATATAGTGTGTGCAGACATTTTCTCCAATACATTGCCTTAGGAGCCAAATGATTTATAGCTATGTCATGGAAATGTTTCATATGGTTGTACAATTCTTCAATTTCAGAAAACACAAACTATAGAGACACTGAGGAAGAATTACAAGTTCCTCAGAGAAGTGAACTTTTTATATTTCACAAGAAACTGAAGAAAACTATTAACAAACAAAAATGTAACAGTAAACAGCTCTGTTTGGAACCTACAAGGTATCAGAAATTTGTTGTTCTCTGATCACCATCAAAATACATCTTTGCTCAACATGCATTCTCATAGAGCACCCTGTATCTTCTTTTGTCACTGGACGAGTTCCGTGAACACTTTCTATATGGGTACTTAACCTGTCTACAGAACACAAGTATGTTCCACAGTTTCAGTGATGCTTTACAGAATGTGAGGCATATTGAGAATAACATTACATATCAGTGAGGAACATAAAAATTTCTGCCTAAGGATAAACAAGCCTCTGGTGTTAGCAAAACGCCGTATCATGTTTGCCTTTTATGAAAGGACAAATGTGCTCTAAAATTATTACCTCAAATGCTTCTTATGTTTTCATTTGTTATTGACTGTAGAAATTCACAGTCATTTTGGGTAATTTTTAAATTAGTCCCTTATTGACAGAAAACATTCACATACGTCCATTTATCAGGATGAGTTAAGAATTTGAGGAAAAAGTCACTACACCTGAAATCACTAATTTCAGCATCTCACTTTTTATGAATTTTGCGGAAAAGCTCTGCAATACTTTTTGATCCATTCTTTTCTTACAACGTATTTGCAATCTTTTCTGATCCTTTCTTAAAGAATCTCTGAATGATCCTCAAAGTAAGAAAAAGATGAAATGCTTGATTTACCTGTCATTTCCTTGCACCAAGATAATGTTCCACCAACACCGAATTCTTCCTCAGGGTTGAGTATTTTATTTTGAACTGCTTGTGCAAATTTCATCATCTCAGGTAAATCAATTCTTTCTGTGAAAGTATTGGTTTCTTCAGTTTCAGCCATGTTATTTGTTAAAATGGTAGTTAAATCTTTTTAAACACTTGGTGACTGCTATTGAAGATACACACATATTAAAAAAGTTATGTAGAATTTTACGCCTGAAACCTATGTAATCCTTGCTAACAGATGTCACCCCAATAAGTCTAACAATAAAAATGAATTAAAAAAAGGTTATGTAAAGTATATGCAACTTTATAATGTGGCAGTAGCAGTCATCAACTCTCTTGAATAATTTATGTATCACTCAATAATAAACACCCCAGGAAAGTACTGCAAGAAAATGCTTTGACTGTGAATGTTGA
The DNA here is from genome assembly GCA_004026885.1 of Lyroderma lyra. Lineage (NCBI taxonomy): Eukaryota > Metazoa > Chordata > Mammalia > Chiroptera > Megadermatidae > Lyroderma > Lyroderma lyra. Next base: position 76 of record PVJL010019464.1, on the reverse strand, counting down.
ATTTGCCAGGGCAGTACCAAAGAAAACCCTCACGTCTCAAGAGAATGCAGTGTTGGCTCGACATTATTTTGGTGCA
>PVJL010019463.1:0-13818 GCA_004026885.1 Lyroderma lyra | reverse complement strand
GAGCAGCTGAGGGCGGGGACACGTCCTGTCCGCTGTGTGCAGGCGGCCTCCCTCCGCCGCCCCACTGCCCTGTGACCTGGTCGCGCGGGGCTTTCCTGAGCAGATAAAGATGAGAAACTCGAAGCGATTTCCCCGGCGGTGTGGGCGCGGCGTAGAGATGAGGGGGGACGAGGCCGGGGTGCGTGCCGCCGGCGAGGCGGGTGTGGGGCGCGCGAACCCCACTTCCTCCTGCAGCTGGGAGACCGACCGGCCGGGCGGCAGGGCTGCCAACCTCCTCCCGTGGCAGCGGCTCCCAGGAGGTGACGTGGCGCTGGGGAGCCGGGACGCCCGAGGGGTGAGACCCGCTGGGTCCAAACCCCTTGTCGTCGCCGCCGTCAGGTCCTGGCTACCACGTGGGGGTGTGCCCATCAGAGCCCCCGAGGGGCTTTGGGAAGCCCAGCGCCCGGGCCGTCGCCCGACCCCTGGGTGCCAGGACCTGTGGGAGGGCCCCGTGCGCGCATCAGCGTCTCAGCCTCCGGTGGGTCTCGCAGCCGTGGGCACAGACGCTGCAACACGGGCGGCCGTGGCCGCGGTGGCCCCGCTGGGTGTGGCGCCGGCGTAAGGAACATGGCGAGTTCCCGGGGTTCTGTCGTCACCGCGTGAGAGAGGGGTGACTGGTCGGTCGTGCTTACTTTCTCGCCAAGAGCGTCATTCGCAGTCGGGGAGAAGCTATTTGAACTCCTGGCAGGACGGGCCCGTGTGCTGGGACGTCCGTGCAGTGTGTGCCCCGCGGTGGGGCCCGCGCCCCGACGTCAGAGGGCAGGAGTCGGGCAGACGGGCTGAGGTGGGGAACGCCCGACGCAGTGCGTCCCCGCGCCTCCCGGCCCCACCCCCTCCGCGCCACAGCCGTGTCCACAGGACCCACCGCGGGTCCTCAGGACACCTTCTGGGCGTGGTCGGACGCCAGACGCTCATGCGTGGCTCCCGCACAGTGACCACGACCACCTGTGGGATGCGGTGTTTCCTCAGAGCCCAAAGCACCTCTGACAACGGTGTGGCCTTACGGGTGAGACAGTCGGTGCTGCGTCACGAGTGGGGACGGTCAGTGTTACGTCACGAGTGGGGACGGTCCGTGTTACGTCCCGAGTGGGGACGGCGTAGGAGGAGCTGCTGTGCACCTTTGCTCCTGGTCTGGGGGTCGGATGAACCACTTCTGTGGGGTCTTTCTTTCCTTTGGGATCGTTTTTGTCCTTGCTGCTCGCTCAGTAACGAACTGTCGGGAAGGACTTAGCTTTTCTGCTGTGCCCAGAGCACAGAGTGGACAAACACTAAACATAAACAAACGTGTGTGGAGTGGGAATCGGTGAACGAAAGTACGTGTTCGTGGTGAGGCCGGGGCCGCCAAGCGCTGTCATTCAGGTTTGTCACGGTCAGTCCCAGCAGGGGACTCACGCTGGGACGCCAGGATTTTTGTTCCTTTACATGTTTGTTAAAGCACAGCTGGTGAGCAACGTCACACCCGTGGGCGCAAACCTGGCTGTGTGACGTTCACACACCTCACGGCACTGGACGCCAGTTCTCGGTGGAGACGCTGACTGCTCGACAAGCAAGTCGGGGTGCGTGAGCGGGCCTCCCCGTCACAGAGTGGGGGGCATTTGAGGTCATCCACACGTGTGCCTCCCTCCCGCCGCCGCCTGACGTGTCTCAGAAACACAAGGGTCTCTCGCACACGGGGAAGGGGGCTTCGGTACGGGCCCTTCCATCGGGCGGGCGCCTGGACGTGGGCCTGCCGTTTGCAGACCTGATAGAATGAGCCTCAGAACCTGAGCCCCTCGGGGGGCGCGCCGTCTGGGACCCAGCACCCCACCGTCAGCCGTGCGGGTTGTAGCCAGTGCCTGCTGCGTGCCAGCTGTGCCCTAGACCCAGGGGGCGCAGCAGAGTCCGAACGCGCCTGGTCGGGGCTCCAAGAAACACATGGCGGGAGCGGAGCCAAGGGGGGTGCAGGGTGCTGCGTATTTGTATAGGGGCCCCCGTTATGGCGACTTTGGGGAGAGACTCCTCAGGTCCTAGCGTCACTGGGGCAAGAGGTGCTGGTGGTGAGACCGTTGACGCTCGGACGGAGGGGAAGGACGCAGAGCGGGCAGGAGCGGCGGGCGGCCGGGTGGGCAGCACGTGAGGGAGGGGCAAGGCGAGGAGGACCCCGAGGAGCTGTGACTGGAGGTGACACTGCCACGAGGGACATGTCGCAGCAGGGGCGGGTCTCCGGGGGCGGGGGCGGGTCTCAGCACTGTTTGGACGTGTCAAACTCAACGTGACGATGAAAAGTTCAAGTGGAAGACGTCTGACATACATGCGCTGTGTTTAGGGGGGCCGTGACAGTGCCGTTATCGGGGGGCCGGGGGGCGCTGGCTCCCGAGAGCTCATCGTGTGCACCTGCACTGGCCCAAGTCCACGTCCAGCGCCACCACACGGGGCGCTTAGAACGGGCTCTCTGGGGAGAACTGGTGCCACAGGAATCAGCATTACACATCAGGGCTTTTCTCTCCCCGAGTTGACAGGTGACATTTACCTGGTGCCACCGGCGGGGGTTAAAGCCTCCGCAGGAGGTGCTGTCACCGGGGATCGTGTGTGGACGGGCACAAGGGGACGTCAGAGGACGAGACCCAAGGCCACGCTGACCTTTGCAGTTCCGTTCTGGAGGGAGCGGCCGGCGAGGAGCAGCGGGGACGTCGGGGGGACCCGAGGAGACGTGCTCAGAAGGGGCGGCCGGGCTGCCTTGGGCGCCGTCCAGGACGACGAGGAGTGAGCTGTCTCGTCACGGCCTTGTCAGAGAGCTCGCGAGCACACTGTGCGCCTCGGGGCCCCTGGCTGAGGTCCTCACCCCGGACACCCTGCATCTCCCCCTCGGGGCGCAGGACGGGGACAAGACGCCGAGAAACAGCCCTCAATGGACAGGTTTCCAGGAAAGTGGACGCCAGGCGAGTGGAGAGCGCGCAGCCTGGGGTGGGGGGCCAAGCAGCCGCACGACTGTTACTCAGCCTCAGGTCAGCCCGGGCCAGGAAGGGGGAAGGGTCCCCCCCACAGCGCCTGTGTTCCTGTCCCCGCCGGGTCCCCTTCCACCACAGTATCAGGAAGGGGAACTGCCTCGTGCCTCAGAACGCGTCCAGCAGGCAGGCAGAGGGGGACGGCCGTCAGCGCCTCACGTGCCCCCGAGCCGCGGCCACGCCCCCGCACCTCAGTCCTGACGCCCATCGGAAGAAAACCCGCTGTGAACATTTTTAAAGAGTGGGGGTGGACGGTACCCCGCACCAGGACGTCCTGGCCCAGCGGAGTCCCAGGACACGCCCAGGACACCCGCCCCCCGGCCGGCAGGGGGCTGGGAGCTGCCGGGTCCCCCGCGCTGACCCCGACGCCGGTGCACACGCATCCTTTGCTTCTGCTTTAGGTCGTCCTGGGTGGGCTGGGCCACGCGGCGCCCGAGGGCCGACCGGGAAGCCTCCAGCCGTGCAGCCTGCCAGCCCGGCCCGGGTGCTCGCGCGCATGCGTGCAGCGGCGCCCTGCCCCCCACCCCCAGCCCAGGTGCCCCTCCTGCGTGGGCGGATCCTGTAAGAGGAGTCAGCCCGGGGGACAGCAGAACAAAGGGGGCTTCTTTGCTCCCTTGGCAGAGCGAGAGGTCCCGGTGGTGCGTCGGGGCCGCCCCGGTAAGCCGAGACGTGGGAACGCCGCGCCGGGGCAGGGCCGCGCCTTTCCCACTGGGCGTGGGCGCCCCTGCGATGTCCCCGCTGATAAAGCAGAACCCCACCCCCGGCGCCCGGCTCGGCCTGCTGTGCACGGGGTGTCCTGGGCGGCGCAGGGGGCGGGGCGGGGCCCAGTGTCAGCCAGGGTCCCCCACGGCCCTGCACGCCCCCATCGTCCCCGTGAGCCCCCTGCCCAGCCCTGTGTGCCCCCCACAAGGCCCTGCGTGCCCCCTGGGCCCACCCACTGTTCCCGCCTTTGTCCTGGGTGGAGCTCCTGGCCCCACGGCATCTGCCCCCTGCAGAGTCAGCCCTGGACTGAAGGTCCAGCCTGGGTCCCGTCCCAAATGTGGGTCCGCAGGACAAGACCCCAGTTCTTATAATGCCCCCGCCCCCGCCCAGGGCTTGTGGGGGGCAAACGCACAGCAGCCGACCTACCTGCCCCTGGCGCCGCGTTTGCACCGCGACCCCGGACGCCTGTGCCCACGTCCCCGGAAGGAGGGGTGGTGGCCCTTAACCAGTCTTCCCAGCATTGCAGAGCTGTGTCGCCCTTTGGACCCCCGGGGGCACATGTGTCGTCGCTCTTTGTGTTCTGTGACCGACCATCTGAGCAGTGACAGGCCTGTAACACCCCAAGTTTCTATGACTTTGGGGATTGGGAGTCAGCAGGACAGGCCCAGGTCACTTACTCCCCGGCGAGCCCTGTGTCGGTTTCCAGCTCTGTCACCACATCTGTGTGGCCTGGGGGTGGTCACTGACCCTGTGCACTGTGACTTGGTGCCCTGTAAAACAAGCCACACAGAGACACACGGTCACACGTGTATGTACACACAAAACTCAAACACGTACAAGATACACAGAGACACACGGTCACACATGTACATGCACACAAAACACTAGCACACGCACTAGACACACAGACACAGAGACACACGGTCACACGTGTACATGCACACAAACAGGCACACACACACACACACGACACAGACCCAGCCACAGGTATGTGCACACAGACACGCAAACACGCACACATACAGCTCTCTGAGCTGCATGTGCCCTGCGCAGCAGGGTCGTCGTCGCGGTGGCTGTGTGCTGTTCGCAGACGCGCCCCTCAGATGCCATCGGCATGGCCCCGTGCAACGTGGAAGTCTGACCGGTGACCTGGCGTCTCGGGCAGGGTCAGAGTTCTATTGAGCAGACAGGGCTGGCGACACGGCCGTGTCATCCCCCAGCAGCGGTGGTGGCCAGCCCGTTACCCGTGCTCCCGGGGGCTGGAGGCATCTCTCCACGGAGGATGTCCCCTCCCAGTCCCCATGGAGCAGGTCCCCACAGAGCAGAGGATGTCCCCATCTCCACGGAGCAGAGGACGTCCCTGTCCCCACCGAGCAGGTCCCCACGGAGCAGAGGATGTCCCTGTCCCCACCGAGCAGGTCCTCACGGAGCAGAGGACGTCCCTGTCCCCACGGGCAGTCACGCCTTCAGGGCCGTGTGAGTGGGTCTCTGTTCTGAGCAGTGAACGGGCTGACGTTCAGGCGTGCTTGTAAAAGCCCGTTACGGCTCCTTTAGACTCAAAAGATCCCTGGGCCATAAATTAAGTATATTTTTAGCCTATAAAAGAATTTAAGGTCACGTTATTTAATTTAGGGAGTAAACAGTGCCTTTGGAACGGTCCCTATCTGTGCCGTAGTTCCTCTCTTTGGATAAGAGCCAGGGTCACAGCCCACATCCTCGGGGACGAGGGCATGAGGCAGGGACACAGGCAACGCCGGCCTCGGGTTTTTCTAGAAAATACCATGGTGGTGAGCTAATGGCAATGGGACCGGCGTGTTCCACAGCTATTTGGTTTTAAATGTAGCTTCTCCCTATTTCCCCTCACTCCTTCCCTGGCTTCTGTCTCTCTGTCTCCATTAAGTAAAGCTGCTGGGCGTCCGCCGGTGGGGCGCGCGGGAAGGCAGGACCCGTCCGTGTCCCCCACCTGGTGCCATAAGCCCCCAGCGCACGCGTCACCGCAGAGCTGGTCCCCGTGCAGGAGCCGTGACAGCCTTGGAGCGGCATTTAAGTGAAAACTGTCCCCCAGGGTCATTGAGCTAACGAGTGGACGTGTCCATAGCACAAGGAGAAGGCGGGTGAAGAGGAGGTGATGGCCTGGAACTCCAGCTTTGGAAACGACCTCAGGAGTCTCACTCGTCCGGGGCAGGCGGCGCCCCGAGCTGCGTGATCCAGAAAGAAGTGGAAATGGAGGCCAGCACCAGGCGGCGCCCTCCGCGCCCATCAGCTCTGCGAGGTCGTGCAGCTCCCTGACGGACGGGAAGCGGCCACAGGCGTGACCCAGCCTGTCCAAGGTCACGCGGTTGGGGGCGCATCAGTCAAGATGTCGCCGTGGTCATGGGTCCTCTGACGTCACCACAGGGCGGGTGGAAGAGACGTGAATGGAAGGAGGGAGACAACGTGCAGAAAACGCCGTGCCTGCAGGACACACGTGGGTCCTCAGGGCCACGCCACCAAACCACCGTCGAGACCACAGGCCCCGTGTCTTGGCCACCAGGCCATGTTGCGACAGTTTTGTACCTGCTGCCCGGCCCGCCCAGGCCCCTGGCAGACCAGGAGCAGGGGTCCGGGCCCCCGGCAGACCGGGAGCAGGCGTCCAGGCCCACCCGAGCCCCCGGCAGACCGGGAGCAGGGACCTGGCCCCCTCCCCGGGCCCCCCGGCAGACCTCACGGACACGGTTCCGACGACTGAGCTGGGAAACCTGGGCTGGCGTCTCCGGGTCGGCCCCCCGTCCCCCTGGCGTCCCCCCTCGGGTGGGGCCCACGTCGGACTGACCCACTCGGTACAGCAGCATCAGGAGAGCGCGTGGGAATCGTGGGCTGTGTTTTTCCACGTCCTGCATCTGCTTTCCTCGCGAACGGAGGGTGTGGGCATGAAGTCCATCCGATCAGTTTTCTCACAGCCTTTTCATCTAGACTTGAACTTGGGCAGCCTCCAAAGAAAATGCCTGGGGCTTTTTTCTGCAGGCTGGCCGCGGAAACCCCTTTCTGCAGCGCGGGGCTGCTGGCCTGCAGGGGACAGACGCTGGGTCCTCGGAGTTGGAGGCGTTGAGGGAGTGGACGGAATGCGTGGGGAATGCGGCTTCTCACCCTGGACGGTCTCCCGGAGGCAGAGGCCTCGGAACGACTCCGTGTGGCAGCCCGCAGTCCACGCGGGGCCAGGCGTGTCCCACCAGGTCCCCAGCGCGTCCCCAGAGGCGTGGAGGAAACGTGTGACTTGGGGCCATCGGGGACCCCTGTGGGGCAGCCGTCCCTCGGGACCGTGGGCAGTGGCACGGGGCGGTGGCCGAGCAGAGTGGACCAGCGGAAGCAGCGACCCTGGCAGCTGAGTCCGGCGACCTGTGACCCCACGGGGCCTGGCGGGCGTGGGCATGGCTGCGAGGCTGCGGGGCTGGGCCAGACGGCCGTGGGACCCGCCACCGAGCTGCGGGGGACGCCTGACGCTGACGCTGACGCCGCGGTGCCTGACCGGGGCCGTCTACCAGGTGGGCCCCGCGGCTGCTTGTGTCTCCCGTGGGCATGGGAAGCGGCGGGGGTGACAGGGAGACACCGCCCCGTGTTGGGGTGCGGGCACGCGGAGGGATAGGGGGCATGGTTTGCGGGTGGAGCATTGTCTCCTGGGCGATGGCTGCTGTGACTGGTGTTGGGGAAGCAGAGCACAGACACCCCGAAAGCGCAGATTCCCCGAAAGTGCAGATGCCCCAAAAGCGCAGACCCCCTGAAAGCGCAGACACCCCAAAAGTGCAGACACCCCGAAAGCACAGACGCCCCAAAAGCGCAGACACCCCCAAAGCGCAGATGCCCCGAAAGCGCAGACCCCCCGAAAGCGCAGGCACCCCGAAAGCACAGATGCCCCCAAAGCACAGACACCCCCAAAGCACAGACACCCCCAAAGCGCAGGCGCCCCAAAAGCGCAGACACCCCCAAAGTGCAGGTGCCCCAAAAGTGCGGACACCCCAAAAGTGCAGACGCCCCAATAGCGCAGACACCCCAAAAGCGCAGACGCCCCAAAAGCGCAGACACTCGCGTCGCCACTACGGGGACGGGGCTGTGGACGCGCCCAGAGGGCCCAGGTCGTGTGGGGTCCACGGCAGAGCCCGTGACTTAGGCCGCAGCCGTTGTTCTGGCCACACAGACGAGGGGCTGTGGCTGAGCTCGAGCCCCTCTCACAGGAGACGCTGTTTGCTCAGTGCGGGGGCGGGGCGCTGGCGAGGGGCGTGTGGCTGCGGGGACAGTGTGAGCCGCAGCGTGGGGCCTTGGTCCCCCCGCCCTGTCCCTCGGGTGGCTGACACGGCGGCCTCTGTGGCTGGACATTCACACAAGCACCTCTTCTCCCCTGTGAGGAGACGAGAATTTGCTGCAGGCCGGGGGCCCCTGTGACTGGGTCGGCAGAGCAGTGGGTGCGACCCTGCTGCGGGGACCCCCCGACAGCCCTAGCCCAGCCGGAGGACGGAGCGGGCACACAGGCGGCGTGCCGGGCTCTTCCTCAGCCGGCTCCGTCCTGTGACCCAGTTGGTGACACGACATCACCTCGCGTGGGTCTGGCCCTGTCCTGTCAGCCGGCTGCTGGGACCGAGCAGGCCCCGCTGGCCTTGGAGGTGGGTCCCCCAAGGAGCTGGCATGACTCCATAGTGCAGGGCTGTGCCGCCCCTGCCACCCCCACTGTCGCGGAACCTCTGGACGGCGCGTTGCAGTGACAGCTCCTGAGAGTCGTGCCCACAGCCCTGGGCGACGCCCCAGATGGGCACAACCCTCCTGGGACCCCGACTCAGGCTCCTCAGCAGCCCTCGGGCACAGGGAGCGAAGGCCCCATGCTTCTGGGAGTGTCGGGGGGCTTCTCTGTGCAGCACCATCAGGTGTGCACTTGACCTCCAGCCCCTCTCCCCTCACCAAGGCACGGTCTTTCTGGTGACCAGCCCCCAGGCAGGGGCCACCCAGAGTCCTGTCACGAAAAGAAAGGGGACTCCTGTCGCCCAGACAATTCCATAGGATTCAGGAGTGTCAGGAACGGAGGTCAAAGACCCGGTGTCAGAACAGGAAGCGCTCCTGGTGCTTTGTCACCAAGGAAGTCACGGGTCTCAGGAGCTGGAACCGGGGACAGAGGCTGGCGGACAGTTTTCCTGTCACTTTGTAGCAATGCTTCTATGGTTACGGCATCGTTGTTGGCCGAGCTGATGGCTCTCAGACCCTGGCTGGACTGTACATTCAACCAGAGAGCTTGTGGTGCCCCCACACCCGGGCCGACTCGCCGAGGTCCTGACATGGTAGATCGGGGCCACGCGGTGGCACATTTTGCGAGCTCTCTGGGTGCTTCCGATGTCCAGTCCATTGGGGTGGGGGCCGGAGGAGGCTCATTCCACCACCAGGTGGAGAGCAGACACTCCTGAGTTATGTTAAAAAATAAATACTAAAATTCCTTTATAATGCAGAAAACAACCACAACTATAGACAAATGAAAAAGTTTGAATTAACCCTTTTGCTGAGACATTTGGATAAGCTGAATGAATATTTCCATCCATTGACTGTGGTGTTCAAGTTTACCCCATGGGCTCAACAAAACTTCGTTATTCACTGTGAAAGTGTTTCAAGGACTTTTCTCCATTTACAACATTTTTAATGTTTTCCTGTGGCTTGCACTATCAGCACCCAAGACATTGGGTGTGCCATACTGTGCAAGTTCTTGTAATTAATTTTTTATGTCATCAACACCATTAGATTCTAATTTATACTTAAATCTCATTGATGCCACTTAGCATGTTTTGAGTATTTTTTGCTAAAATTCAATAGAATGTGCGACTATGTCTGTCTTGTGTGTGTCTTGTGCCTGTGTGTGTGTGTGTGTGTGTGTGTGTACATAAATGTGCATCTGTGTATCGTGTGTCTGTGGCTTGTGCGTGTGTGTTTGCATGTGTTTGTGTGCACGTACATGTGCGGCTGTGTGTGGGGGTGTGTTTGCGTGTCTGTGTGTAGAAATGAACACAATGGGGAACTGGAGACAGAAAGAAGCTAGCGATCTGCTCGTGCCGATAATGCATGTGGCAGCCGGAAATCGCCGCGAGGACCCCCGTCCCCGACACGCGTGAGCAGAGTGGCCACTGTCCTGACGCTGCAGGGAGGGCCGAGGGCAGCGTTCGTGGTAGACGCTGTGGGTTACTCACTGGTTCGGAGCCTGTGATGCTTCCTGCGACCTTCTAAGCCAGTGACTGACCAAGAACGTGCTGGACAGGATGCTCGGTTGTCAGGCCCGAGGCGGCGGGCGGAGGGGAGCGTCGGAGCTGAGTGCGGGGCTCACAGTGCGTTCTGATCGTGCGCGTGTCCGGCCCGCTGCCCCCGCAGACGTGCGCCGAGGAGCCCGCGGCTCCGTCCCTCATGCAGCCTCGTGCGGATCCCAAGCTCGTGCCGCTCAGAAACTCAGGTCCGTTCCTGTGAGTCTTAAGACCCATCGTTTTCTGAGCCGCGGGGTGGGGCGGGGGGTACACAGCCCGACGCCCACAACGTGTGGGCTCTTTCCTCAGCTGAAATGTCACGTTTCCCCCTTTTCCTTGAGAAATCACCGACACGCGTCGCTGCGAGAGTCTGAGGGGTGCGGCCGGACGTACACATAGGTCGTGAAGGGTCGCACACAAGGCGAGTCAATGTCCGTCGTACCACAGTACGGAAAACGGAGGCGCGTGAGGCGGGTTTCCCGGACAGCCCTCGTAGCTACCAAATGAGAAAGAAACAGAAACTTGTTTTTCCTCGTGACGAGATTTGCTCCGCTAACAGCTTGAGGGTGAACCCCTCAGGGGCGTTGGCTCCCGTCATGTGCTGTGCGTCCGGGGTTCACCGCTCTTAGCCGTGGGCATCTGTACCGCCCTCCGGGGCCCCTCCCGCCTCCCCCACCTCCACAACCCCAAGTCTCATCTCTTTTCCTATGACTTTGTTTATTGTTGTTATTATTGTTGTTATTTTTTAGAGGCCACGTATAGGAGAGCTCACAGGCATGTGCTTCTCTCTGTCTGGCTTATTTCACTGGACGTAACGTCCTCTGGGTCCCGTTCTCGCGCATGGCAGGATTTCCTCCTTTCTTTTATGACCGAGGAATATTCCGTGTGTCTACATGCTACACCTTCTCTATCCGGGCGTTTGGGTTTGCCTGTCTGCTGTGAACGGTGGGCACAGTGGTCATCTCTGATCACGTTGCAGTGTACATGAGACGCAGAGAGGGCAGTGGGGCTCAGGGATGGCGAATTCCTCCCTTTGTCTCAGGCAGGTGCAGGGTTCATCGTAGGGCACCCATGAGGACAATGTAAGGGACACGGACTTAAGTGTCCACTGCCCTAGGGTCCAGTTTAGATCAACACAGAGTGCAAAAGGGAGCACAAGGACTTCTGTCTCAAGACACACTTCCCAAAGGAAGAGGAAGGCTTGAACAGTGGTCGTCACTGGTGTCACAGAGCAGAGGACTTGTTCGGACCTGGCCTGGTTGCCATGGACACACGGAACCGCTCTATCCGGCCGTTTCCTTCCCGGTCCGACCGGACACCCCTAAGGAAACCCCCCATGGGTCCAGCCGATGGGGCAGAGAGTGGCACGCCCCATCGTGAGGCCGTCCTCGCTCACAGGGTGCAGACCTGCCCCCGAGAGCGCCTTGCCCTGCCCTGCCCCGTCCCCTCCATTGCCCTGTCCCTCAGAGTCCCCCGAGTAAGGCAGGTCCCACGGCCTGAAGTCCCTGACTCAGCACGGGGGCCAAGAGGGAAGCGTCCCGGGTCCGTCGGTGGACGTCGGGCAGGAACCTCATGTTAACACAAAGACGTAGTTGTTTTTGTTTTAATGGAGCAGGAGCAGACGACAAACACGAAAGCCGTCCGGGAAGCCTGCAGCCGTGTAGCCGTCTCGTCACGCTGGCGAACAGCCCTCGTGCACGCTGTCCCTGACGTCAGCACCGCGTCGAAGGCCGTCCTGTCTGGGGAGGGGCCCCGAGGGCGTGACCCCACGTTCTGTCCCTTCCAACAACAGTGGTTCCCGTGGTCTCAAGTGGACAGTGAGGGGAGGCCAGGTGGCCACCAGACTTGAGGACGCTGATGGCCTGTGCGAGGGAGGCGTCGGCCCCTGCCCTTGGGCTCGGCCAACACTGGTCTGAGTGACACGGTGTCAGGCCAGGGAAGGGAGGGCGCTGCACTAGCTCAGGCCCACCGAGCCAGGCGTGGGTGGGGGGACCGCCCTCCGACTCACGGGGCCGGTGGCTCAGGGCGGACTTCGGCCGGTGCCGGGGGGCTTTCCCGCGTTCGTTTCGGGCAGAGGGCTGCACTGTTTGCTTTGCCAACGCGCTGGGAACGAACCCCGGGACGGGCCCACACGTGTGTGTCCCTCTGCACCCCAGCTCGGTGCCGGGACGGCCCTGAGGCGCGAAGGCCTTCCTTCCCTCGGGACGGGGACTCCGCTCTGACGGAGGCTCCCTGCGGCCGTCCCACGGGAAGGACGTGTGGCAGGCTCCGAAGTTGTCGGGGACGACGCTCCGGGCGCGCGTGGATGATTCCCGGTTGTGGCGATTGGCTCCCTGGCTCATGTGGGCGGGGGGCTTGCGTCTCACTATATTTAGCCATGCTCATGTGCAGTCCGGAATACTTTTTATATCGTTGACATTTGACACACAGACATTTTTCTGGAGGAAAAAATAACATTCCAGCCCCCACAGTAATGTTGGGAGAGTACAGCCCCCACCGCCCTCCCCCAAATGCAGCAGCTTCTAAAGTCAGAGCCAGGGACCAACCAGGCGGAGTTTACGCTACAGACAAACCCACTCTGTCTGCCGGGGAGCTCGTCAGGAGGCGGGCAGCGGGCCGGCCGAGCCCACGCGGTCCCCGAAGCGGCAGAATCCCCAGAGGACGCGCAGAGGCCGGGGTTGGTGACCTCCTGATAAGACCCACGGTGCATCCCACGTGCAGCTCGAGTCCTGTGGTTCCTGATTTTCAGAACCTCAGTGGATCTCCGGGTTGGTTTCTCTCCCGAATCCTGCTCTGCGACCCCAAGCAATGTGACCTGCACGGTCAATACCCGCGCGGGACCCCCACAGCGGTTTCTGGGGTCTCCCCTCCCTGTGTGGCCACCACCTCCTCCCAGCCCCGGGTCTCTCAGCCTCAGCGCTGCTGACGTTTCTGTCCAGATAGCTCTGCATTGCGGGGACCGTCCCGGGCATTTTAGGCCCTTCGGCTGCATCCCTGGTGCCTGCCCCCCAGCTGGCAGTAGCTAAAGTTGTGGCAGCTAAAACCATCCCTGGTGCTGCCAATGCTCCCTGGGGGCTGAGGGGCAGACAGTCACCCCCGGCCAGAACCACTGTTAGTGACCCTGCGCCCAGGACAGAGCTTGTGCTGTACGCACAGGTGCTGTGATGACACACTGGGACCCTGCAGGGACAAAGCACACGTCCCTACGCCGTCCCTGAGCACTGGGCGTGGTTAGGGATGACACAGACGCGGCGAGGTGTGTCCACTCTCTGAAGACCTTTAGGAGTGAGGTCAGAGGGCTGTGGTGGGTGGTTTAGGCGGGGCCCCGCCTGAGCCCCTTCCCAGGCCTCGTGTTCCCGCACCTGTGCACAGGGAACCAGGGCACACGGGCGGGGGGCGGCCGGGAGTGGGAGGAAAAGTGGGTGGTTCAGGAGAGGCGGTGGGGGAGGGGAGCACGTGGGCACAGCAGAGACCGCGGCTGCGCGGTGGGCGGCTCCTGCGCGGGCACGGCCACGGTCAGGGCCACGGTCAGGTGTGCCCCGCGCTGAACGTGCCGGCCGCTTCCCTGGAGACGGACTGGCAGACGGACGGCTCTTAGGTTTTTCAGGTCCTTCCTGGGTTTCAGTTTCCTGGATCTGCGCCACGGGTATCGCCCAGCGATGCCCCAGGGCCCCCGCGCGCCCTCTCACGCAGGGTCACGCGTGTCGTTGCCGCCTGGAACCGCTCAGTTCAAAGCAGGTCCGAACCTGGAAGGCACGCTCGCTGTCCGGGGCCCGCGTGGGGAGGGGCGTGGTGGGGAGGGGCGTGGTCCCGGGCCCGCGGGGGAGGGGCGTGGTGGGGAGGGGCGTGGT
>PVJL010019462.1:0-13847 GCA_004026885.1 Lyroderma lyra | reverse complement strand
CTTTCTGGAAATGGTCATAGGATCATTTTGTGACAGACTAATATCATCCATGATCTTCAAATGCTAAGAATAAAAGTGTTAGATTCTTCTGGCAAAGTTAGCATAAGGACCAAATTCCTTTTTTTAACCAATTCCTTGGAGCAGCAACTAATTTTTAGCTTTACAGCATATGTATCTCATCTCCAACCATTTTGCCCCCATGCTCGTGTGCTTCATCCTTCCAAAGTGAGGATGAGAAAACCTAGATGCATATGGATATGGTTGACTTGAAAACTTCTTTTCAAACATTTGGAAGTTTTTCAAAACCAAAACATATTTGCCAAGTGATCTTTTTCCCCTACATTTTCAACCCATGTGCAACTTAAAAGAAACTTAGTCCATATGCTAGTTCAGCTTCACTTATATTAAAATCATGAAAATTATGTTTAATAGCTATTTGACACGCAAGGCACTTCTCTAAATTTTCTATCCTTCAAAACACATTCTGTTTTCTGTCTACCCTGACCATCCCACACTAGGCACTAAGAAAAAATCAGATTTAATTCAGGAGCTATAAATGAGATACATTCGATCTCTCAACAGTGATTAAGTAATAAAGAAAAGTGCATTTAGTTTTTTTGTTTTCCTTTTTGCTTAAATATCTCCATGCAAGCGCTGAATGGTTTGACTTCTATCAGGATCCACAGAAATTAAATAAATGTTTGCATTTGTTATTTCATACTTTCTTTACAGTATAGTAAATGCATGCGCTCTTTTAGCATTTTTTTGTTTTAATTGCGTAAAAAGTGTGAGTATCAGCATACGTAAAGTTGTACAAAGTGAAAAAATAATCTCTTCTTCCTCCTCTAATCCCACTTGCACTAAGGTAATCAATATTAGCGGTACTATGTCTACCTCTCCACACCTATAGACAGATTTGTGTGCTACATTCTTTTTTCAGGTGTAACTTCACATGGATCAAACTCTCTGTGATTTAGAACGCAGGCTTGGGATTTCTAAGTACTGAAGGAAGAAGAAGGAGAAATGAAAGTTAAGTACTCATGAACTAAGAGTAGGATGGGGTAGAGAAAGGAGATGCTACGTGACATCTGAAATCCTGACCACTTAGCTACCATATACCCACATGATGAACAGGCACATGCTTTAAAGATTGTAAAGTATGAGTGAAAGATGATGTGTGCTTTTCACTGCTCCATCATTTTATTTTTTAGTTTTCCCAAAGATGTGTAAATCAAAGTGGTACTATACGTTGTACATGCTCATAAACGAAATAGTCATGAATTTATAAGTTAGATAAAATTCTGACAACTCTTTAATTCCCTACAAATAATAAATAAGTCCATATGGTGCACCTGCTCAATGATATTAGTAATTCAACATTCTGCATCTGAGGTTTGTGGACATTGATTAAATATGTGATACTCTGGGAAGAGTTAGTTGGAGAAACTTGTGTTAATCTGTGAAAGATATTAGGTTGGTAAGAAAGAAATTGCAGTGTTTGCTTTGTTAAAATTTGCCGTTTGATATTGAAATACATTCTTAAATAAATGTGGTTAGGTTATACATGATTTTAATGCTTGCTCAATGGTTTTTTGGTTTTTTTGTTTGTTTGTTTTTTGTTTTTTTGCTAATGACTTATGACTTGCTGTTTATTTTATATTTATTTTAGACTTTGGAAATGATGTTACACAAAAAGCAAATTTGAGCGATTTTCTTATTCGAGTTCAAAATGGGTCATAAAGTAGCAGAGACAACTCGCAACATCGATAACGCACTTGGCCCAGGAACTACTAATGAACGTATGCTGCAGCGGTGGTTCGAGAAGTTTTGCCGAGGAGACGAGAGCCTTGAAGATGAGGAGCGTAGTGGCCGGTCATCGGAAGTTAACAACGACCAACTGGGTTCAATCATCGAAGCTGATCCTCTTATAACCACTTGAAAAGTAAGAAAGAATGAGCCATTTTATGACTAATTTAGCTGGTTACCTTTCAGAATAAGAAATTGGTTCTGGTCCATATTACAAATTATTATCAAGGTGTTCACAGGTTTACTGATCTTGTTTATATCATTAATCCAGGCCTGGGCAGAATTTTTCAGGGCAAAGGATACTCCTAATTTTCTCCAAGTGTCCCCTTCTACTAGCTATTTTATTATTCAGGCAGACACTCCAAAAATTGCTTGACAGTCCACTCGTAGATCTCTATTTAAGTTCTGCCCAGTCCTGATTTAAACTTATTGTCTACTGTTTTTCTCATAGTTTCAAATCAACTGTAAAGACTAAAATCATGGTAGCACATAGAGTAAAAATGATTAATCAGGATACCACATTTACCGATATTTTCTGTATATAATGTGCTCCTGCATACAATGCACACCCAAGTTTTTGGCCCAAACTTTCAGGGAAAAAATATTTTAACTTTTTAATTCAAATTTTTATTTATTTATATTTAGGTACTAATTTTTTGTATTATGAAGAAATTTTAGCATTTATTTTTTAACATTATGGTACAAGAGATTTTATGTAACAAATAGTCACAAAACACAAAAACAGATACAAGGTACAAGATATTATATGTATAAAGAAGCTTCAGTCTCTTTTCCCTCCTCCTGGAGACAAGAGTGACCCAGAGCAGGGAGCCGTATCACTCTAGCAGCAACCATGAGACCCAAGAAGGGAGAACCGGACTCATCACTGGATTCCTCAAAACTGTCACCTTCTACGAGGTCTGATGAAAAGGGGGAAATGAGGACTTACAGGAACTTTATTATCGTGACTTGTGGCCCACATTTTGGATGTTTGCGGCCCGAGCCCTGAAGCTACCTGCAAAACGTAACTTTGCCCTTTGGGCTGGGAAACTGCCTGCGGCCCCCCACACCCCACTCCATGCTTATGGTGCTAAAGGCAAAGCTTTGGCACCCTGAAAGCTGCCTTCTTGGGATATTGACTTGAAGCTGTTTATGAAGAAACAAAACTTGGAAAAAAACCTTTGACCCTTCCCCCTTTTCTGTCCAAGAGACTCAGAAAGCAAACCCTGCTTCAGGAAGGACATCCCAGGATGCTGGCTTCGCCTAGATGGAATGAAGTATGGCAAATAAGAGGAACTCGGGCTGGCAGGCATTAGCTGGATACCCACCATGTCCCGTTATTTCTGAGTTACCCAAGAATTTTTCCATGAATGCTCAGCCCTTCCTCAAAAACCTGTAAATTGCCCATTCTCACTTCTGAAATCCAATAGCCCCCCTCTTCTCCTTTGCCCCCAAATGCCATACATACCTAACATTGCCTCACTGTCTTTGAGACATTCACATTTCTGTGAACTGCCCACACCCATTCAAGTAAACATTTGATTTTCTCCCAAACATGATCATTCTCATACTATTGTCACAGGGTTTGCCATATCCATCCACCATCAGCGTGTACTATCATTAGCTTAACTTCTAAAAATTAACTTACTTAAAATTAATAATAAAGATTTTTAGAAGAAAAATTCAATTATCTCCTGTAAATAAATAAGTAAATGCAAATCTTTTTGTCTGAGGTGTCTGGTGCAAATCTGAGGATGGTAGGAAGTCTAAGAATTTACTCGTGTTAGACTCTGAGAATGCCTGGATTATGGCGTCCTCTGTGCACAATGCGAAGTCGTTGTCATTACAAAGCATCTCTTGGAAATATAAAAGGGATTCTTTCCACCTTTAATGAGCATTTCAAGTTTTTATTCCACAATAATTCCCAACTGTTTTGGAAATGGTAAAATGAAACTTTGAAGATGAAAACACCACCAATATTTTACTAAAAATGAAAACTTTATCTGCATATATGAATACAAATATATAAACCATAAATGAAGCCAAACCAGCCAGAACAGAATTTTCCCTTTCTAATTTATTTTTTGCTACTAGATACCTGATGAGCTATTTAGTAGGTCGGGTATCAATGAGTGAACACTCTGGAGATGAGGTGAATCTTAGTTGTGTGAACATACTGATAAGTCTGAATCAACGCATTTTGTCCTTCTAAATACTCCCAGGAAACTTGCTTTCCAAACTTCAGACTTTGTTATAGTAGTATAAAATAGCCAACCATTTAATTAAGTATATTAATTAAGAACTTATATATTTCCAGTGCTATATTAAGTACTTTGTCTGCAACATTTAATCCAATTCTCACCACCACTCTGTGAGAGAGGCCTTAGTGGTTTACTAGCGTATACATACGGGGACCGAGATACAGCAATTGTAACTTGACTAAGATCACATAGCTAATGAGTTTAGGTTAGGAAAACACCGAGGTTTAAAACTGAGATTCCCCTCCGACCCCCTTTTTGGGGATTGTTAACTTGTAGTTATGATGTGGGCCAAACAGAGCAGCCATCCCCCCACTTCACTAAAGACTCCTTTTCCTTGTTCTTTAGCTCTCAGTTTCACCATTTTCCTAGTCCAAAGTCTTAATCGTTTTCCTTATCAATTTTCTCTGGCTCCTCACCCCGAGCAGCAGATTTTCCACCCTGAAACCACCCAGTGACAAAGGCTTTAAACCCTATTTCTCTGATTAATGCCTTTAAACTACTAATCGAATTAATTTCTCCTAATCTAGCAGTGCCCCAGCAAGGCTTCCAGCCCATCTTGACCAAAGGAGTCAACATGGTGGAGATCTCAAGACCCCTTCCCCTTTAGATCAGATAGGGTGAGAGCTCCATGGATCCCCAATAGGTAGGGACAACGACCATTCTCAGCAGGAAGCAGATACAGAAGATGAGACCTCCAGCCCCTCAGCTTCCCATAGAGATTTGTGGGGATCACGTCTCTCAAGAGAAAGGCAGATAGAGTAAGGGAAGTCTCAGGACCCCTTCCATAAGACTTGCCCTGCTAGAATGGTCATCGCCTTGATGCCTTTTCACTGGTAATCCCTACCCCAGGTTAGGCATCTACAGGAGGAAGTTCCAGGCAAAAACAGGGAAATTAGAGGACTTAAGAAGTCTATTAGTTTGGGCCAGTTCCTAATGCCTGCCAGGTGAGATGAAGATCAGTTATAATGATCTTCATCTCACCTGGACCTTATTATACCATCATTGTAATGTCATACATATGCCCGGAAGTTCATTAGTATCATTATAAAAGACTGAACACTGGGAAAGGGCACACACAGTCAGAAGGTATTATAGGCCCCTTGTCAATCAGGCTTGTTAATCAAGAGACCCCACAGGTGTCTCCCCTGAAGACTTAGAAGAAAATAAAAAGACCAGAATCCTCGTTGAGCAGGGCTCTTGAGCCACTCTCCTTGCTGGAGCCCGCTCCTACCTCTTTGGAGTGTACTTTCTCTTCAATAAACTATCTCTTTGTTTCACCACTTTACTTTTGTGTGTGTCTCGTTCAACTCCTTGCTCAAGATACCAAGGACCTGGACATCGTGTCGACGAGGACACCCCATTTTCCGGTAACAGTTATATGCCATAAAAACTTCTTTCTTATAAAAATGTTTACATTTTTTCCCCCTGAGTAACCTCATGTGGCTTATTCATTCTGAGATTCATCAATGGTGCTTATGTGAGTATTTCATTCTCTTTACATTGTTGAGAAGTATGATGTCGTATGGAGGAAAGACTTTGTTTATTCATTTCTTTGTTTATACATTACATATGTGAGTTATTGTCAATTTTTGACAATTGTAAATAAAACTGCTACAGATATTCCACCTCCCCCCACCCAAATAGTTCCATGACATTTGGTGAAAACTAAGAAAATCTATTTGAATAAAACATGGACCTTAGTTGATATAAAGAACGCATCATTATTGGTTTCTTAGTTGTAACACATGTACTTTAATCAATGTTAGACATTAAAAGGAAAAGAAATAGGATGTAGGGTATGTGAAAAGTATCTGTGATATAGTCACAACTTTTCTGCAAATCTAAATCTATTCTAAAATAAAACATTTATCTATAATAATGACTCCATAGATACACCCGATCAGTGTTTAAAAGGATCCCACCAACGAACATCTTCCATCACAATCTGATTATGCTTTTGCAAATGAGGGACATAATAATCTATTCAGAAACAAAAAAGAGCTTGTTTCATTAAATCTTAATGTCAGAAGCCCTTATTCTATTTCTCAACATCCGTAATATTGCATGGATCATAAAAAAATATGAAAGCAAATTAAAGTAGTCACAGGGAAAGTGTTTACAAAAATGTTATTAGTGAAACAACTCATCTACATAAATGTAAACATATTTTAATAGCCCTGAACTTGGCAGGAAGAGTTGTAGTGTAAAAACAGATTTATGAGCACGTACAAAAGCCAAGAGAAAAAGTTGCCACTTCAAGTATTAAGGTCTTAGTTCATAAATCTAAAGGGAAATAGATAGAAAATAAAGGCATTAGAAGAAGATATAAAAAAATGTAAAAAAAGAAATGTCTCTTCATGAATCTTTGTGAATATACAGCCACACACAAGCTACAGAAAATTAGTTTACTATTTGAAGGATGAATGTGAGTACAGAGGTGTCAGCATGGCATTTTCAAGTCAATGGAAAATAAACTCATATTATTTATGCAATAATTTATGGTATCCTGGTTACATGAAAAGGGATTCTAGAACATAACTTTTCCCACTGGCACACATTTGGCGGCCTTTAAAAATATAAGGTGTTTTGAGAACAGATTAGTACATATAAAATATGTACTAATAAATCACAAACATCCTAATAAATTAAAACCTATTTATACGATTTATTAAAAAGTATTTGTTCTTTTAAACTAAATGGTATGTGGCTAAGTTTTAAATTATATTAATCTTAACATGTGCTTTGGAGATAAACTCAATTTAACATATACCAAGTTCTGATTTTCCTATTTAATTTAATGGGAATTCCAAAAGACCACTTTCTTTTTGATAGAAACTTGTTGAAATCATTAACTGTTGAGGATTAGAAATCCCAAAGGATTAGATATGGATACAGAGCTTTCAAGTTTCTAGGTCACTGAATGGAATCTGAAACCAAACCTACAGGGATTACAGGCCATTATCAGGAAAGGCTGTTCAATGACCTCTATCGTATGGTCTTAGTGACAGACAGGTGTCCATTTTTGCTGACCATCTGGGTTAAGAAGCAGGAACATGAAAGGGCTTGATTGTCCCTAAAAATGATCTCCAGAGATTTAGCTTAAGCAAAATATTGGGAGTGACCAGTCTGTGGCATAATGAGTTAATATAACACTCTCTCTCTGTCTCTTATTTTACACACACACACACACACACACACACACACACACTGCATAAGTTTTATGAACAGGTAGTTATTACAAAGGTGATTAAGGAAATGGCAAATTATTGCTTGGCCTTGGAAAGGACAAAAATTCGATTTTGAGAAGAGGGGTTAAGATTCGAATAAATAGAAAGAGGTGGTGTATCGAAGACGTAAAGACTTTCAAATGAAAAAGAAAAACATGTGTATTAATTGCACATGTTTTGAAATTAGGAAGATAAGCACAAAATGTATTACCAAATAATTGCAAACAGCAGATTCCATCAGTTGATTTGCCCCTGGTGTGAGAGGTTTTGAGCTGTTGTCAGGATACATTTCTAGAAGCATTGACGGCTGGTGAAGAGGGTTATACAATGTGGGACTGGGGAGGGTGGGGGCATCACTGGGCCAAGGACAAAATCAAGGATGAATTTGAATCAAATACATTTTGTTCATTACTGTAAAACTTGTGTGCATAGTCAGAAATGAACTTGAATGTGTTTGCTATCGAGTATGAATATTGACGAAGTTCACGTGCTATGTCGGGGAGTGGGATAGTAGTGACAACTCCCCCCGCCTCACCAAGAGAAGAGCAAATCCAATGCACAGACTCGGGGACTTATTTTGGCCACCATCAGTTATGGAGACTTGTGTCTGGTATTCAAATTATCATTCTACGTAGCATACTGATTTTAGTAAGCTCCTTCTTTGAAAAACATGCTTTAAAATAAAAAAAAATTAGAGCTGCTATATAAAGACTCGAGAGTGAAATGGGGGAAGAGAGGCTATGGTTGATGAAATGCAAATGAGGCTTGGCCCAGACAGCTGGCTGCTTTGGGATGACATGGGTGATAAATGGTCCTTAAAACATGAGCAGGCATCAGGCTCTGGATTCAGTGTCAACTGGCAAAAACAGCAGTATTACTAGATGCTTCCTTTAATTAATGCGACACTACTGCATTAGTCCGGACACTGCCGATAAACGGGAAAGAAGGGATATCAGAGGTAATATCAGAAATCTTTCATCCCTGAAGCTGGGATGTGTTGGCCGAAAGCCGTAGTATCGTAAAAGGTTTAATTGTATTTGTAATGTACCAGTGCGCCATTATAAAAATGGGGAGATAGTGTAGTCAGGACCAGAAAAGGCTATGATAAATGAGAAGGAACGAGTGATTACACAGCCAGGAGGGCTGTGAAAACAGACAAAAGATGAGCAAATAGAAAGGGGGAATTTAGCTACAACTGTAATTTGAACAGTAAGAACTAGAGAAACTGTAAAGGAGAAGAAAGTATTTGGTCTTTCAGGATCTGTCAGGGTGTAAGGATGCCCATAACAAATAAACAACCCAGAGTCCTCTAAATATGATCAGACGGCATAGACCTTATATTAAACGATATACTTCAATCTAGATCTGAATATATATATATTATATATATTATATTATATATTATATTGGACAATAGTTGAGAAATACCACACACACACACACACACACACACACACACACAGAGGAGATATTTTAAAGAAAATACATCTGGGCCAGACTACTATTTTAAGAGGGTGTCCTTGCTCTGGGTTCAAATTTTCCACCTAGAAATGCAATCAAATATTTCAGATGGCACCAACATTGTAAATAGGCTGTATCAAAATAAGACTTCATCGAAGACGGTAAGCCTGTCCATAACGAGTGAATGACCTAAGAACTGGCCTCAGAGGACCCCAGTGAGAATTTCCTGAAATCCCGTCTATTTTCCCGTGGGTTCGCAGCAGTCAGCACAGCCACGCTCACAACCACACCCCACAAACAGACCGCCCTGTCCTGACAGCCTTAGCAGTGCTTTGCCCGCTGGTCCCACAGCTCCCAGCCTCCGGCTCCTACAGCACTTAGAGGAAGGGCAGGCGAACCACTTGCTAAAACAAGCTGTGTAGATCGCATTTGCATTTTCATAGGCCATGAGATCGGTTGCAGCTACTCCACTCTGTTATTCTAGAGTAAAAGCAACAGCAGACAATAAGTAAGGAAAGAATGTGGCTGTTTTCCGACAAACCTTCACTTACAAAAAGCAGGCAGTGGGCTCGGTTTGGCTCGGAGGCTGTAGTTTGTCAATCGATGATGGAAAATCCAAACTCCCTGTGGTTACGTTAAGTACCACGGGGAGTGAGGCCAGTAATCATACCTCTTTCGGCAGTGCTTCCAAAGAAAATGGCCAGAGCCAGTCTGGAATATCTCCTCGTGACACATGTACACTCCTGAGCATACTGGGAAGTCACTAACGTGACGCTGGACCTTGTTCTTCCTTTGGGTTCTCATGATCGCCCTAGACTAAGACAGGTCACCAAGAACTGTTTTTTCAGATGGAAAAATTGATGTCACCTAAACCCAGGCCTCCCTGCCCTTTTTTTTTCTTTTTTGTCTTGATGGAGGTGTAACTGACAAATAGAATTGTAAGCTATTTACAGTGTACATGAGGATTTGTTATACATCCACGTTGTGAAAGTAGTCTGACCGTGCTCAAACAGCACCACCTCACATATTTATCTTTTTTGTTATGTGAATGTAAGTTCTATTCTCAGCAAAGCTATAGTTGCCACGTTATACATTAGATACTCAGAAATTACTCATCTCATAACCAAAAGTGTGTATCCCTTTCCCAGCCTCTCTCTGTTCTTCCCATTCCCCCCACGGTCCCACGACAACCACCATTCTACTCCGTCGTTTTTAGATTCCACGTGTAAGTGGTATCACACAGTATTTGT
This sequence comes from Lyroderma lyra, assembly GCA_004026885.1. Taxonomy (NCBI): domain Eukaryota; kingdom Metazoa; phylum Chordata; class Mammalia; order Chiroptera; family Megadermatidae; genus Lyroderma; species Lyroderma lyra. The sequence goes on along the minus strand of PVJL010019462.1, from coordinate 3,842 downwards.
CTTTCTTGGACTTATTTCACTTAGGGTAAGGCCCTCCAGGTTCATCCATGGCAGAAGTAATTTATTTTTTAAGGTTAAATAATACTCCAATTTATGTTGATATATGAAGGCTGTCCAGAAGGTATCCAGCCATATAACCATTCTTGTTATATTGACACTGGCTACATTTATTCTGGGCAGCCTATATATATATAAATCTTTATCCATTCATCTTTTTCATTTCTAATTTTATTTTTTTTTGTCGTCTTTCTTTTTTTTTAATTGTTAAACTTATTGGAGTGACATTGGTTAACAAGAATTACATAGGTTCCAGGTGTACGATGCTACAGTGCATCATCTATGCGTTGCATTATGTGCTCACCACCCAGTGTCAGTTCTTCCATCTCCATGTTCTCTTTCTTTTCTTAGTGAGCTTGATTAAAGGTTTATCAATTTTGGTTATCTATTCAAAACACCAGCTTGATTTCATTGATCTTTTGCATTGTTTTTTAGCCTCTATTTAATTTATTTCCTTCTCTATTATTTCCGTCCTCTTACTACTTTGAACTTTGTCTGACATTCTTTTTCTAACTCCCTTAGGTATAAAGTTAAATTTTTTTATTTGAGATGCATTTTTAATTCTTTAGGTAGGCCTGCATTGCTATGAATTCCCCTCTTAGGACTGCACTTGCTGTGTCCCATAGATTTTGAGTTGTTCCATTATATTTTCATCTGTCTCAAGTTATCTTCTGATTTCTGTCTTGATCTCGTTGTTAACCAAGTTACTCTTTAATAGTGTACTATTTAACCTGTATACATTTGTGGGTTTTTTAGGTTTTTGTTTGTTTGTTTGTGGTAATTAATTTCTAGTTTTATATTATTTTCATCAGAGAGGACACTTGATACAATTTCAATCTTTTTAAGTTTATTAAGACTGGTTTTGTGGCCTGACCTGTGGTCTATATTGAAAAACATCCTAAGTGCACTTCAAGAAAAAAAATGTATATTCTGCTGTTTAGGGGTGCAATGCTCTAAAAATATCAACTAAACCCATCTGGTTTAGTGTATCATTTAAGGCTGTTGTTTCCTTGTTTATTTTCTCTCTAGAAGATCTATCTATTTGTGTCAGCAAGATGTTAAAATTTTCTGCTATGATTGTGTTACTGTTGATCTCTGCCTTTATGTTGGTTAATATTTGTTTTATGTATTAACATTTAGTTCCTTTTACATAGGGTCTATAGATGTTTACTAGGGTTATGTCCTCTTGCTGGATTGCTCCTTTTATCATTATGTAATGTCCTTTTTTGTCTTTTATTGTAGTCTTCATTTCAAAGTTTATTTTGCCTGATGTAAGTATTGCTACCCCAGCTTTTTTTGTTTGTTTTTATTTGCATGAAATGTCTTTTCCATTTCTTTACTTTCAGTCTATGTGTGTCTATTGATCTGTAGTGGGTTGCTGATAGATAACATACGAGGTCTGAGAAGTAAGTTCACAAACTTGCCACTGCGCGCTTATGTTGGCAGTACTGTACAAACAACTTGGTAAGGTATCATAACCTTGGTGTATCTGTGTCTCAGAGCTGTGTTCGTGTCCACGTGTGGCAGTGTCTTGCTTAGTGGCTTTCATTATTGTTGTTGCATGTTTTCGTGTGCCATCACGAGAATATCAGAGCTTAAATTACAGCGACAGGACAAATAAACATTACATTTCTTTTTACACTTGGCATGAGTAGAAGTTAAATCAGGGTCATATTAGTTCATGTTTATGGGGATAATGCCATGAAGAAAACGGTAGTGTACATACGGATTTAACGTTTTTCTGAGGGAAGAGGAAGCATCACTGATGAAGAGAGAGGTCAAAGAGGCCAGTAAGAAACATAACTGCTGAAAACATTGCAAAAATTTATTGAATTGTGAGTCAAAATCATTGACTGACAGTGAGAAGCATAGCAGACCAAGTAAACATCAATAGAGAAACAGAAAAATATCAACTGACAGTTTTGGCATGAGAAAGGTGTGTGCAAAAACGTTCCCGAAGGAGCTTGCCAATGAACAAAAGCAAAGGAGAGTCAAAGTTTGACAAGACCTTTTAGAGAGGCAAGACGATGTTTTGGCCCATGTTGTCACTGGTGATTAAACATGGGTGTACCAATATGACCATGAAATAAAGCATCAAAGTGAACGATGGAAGTCAGTTAATTCTCCACTATCAAATATGTTCCATCAGCCCAAATTAAGAGTCAAACAATGTTGTTAAGGTTTTTGATAGCAGACAGATTGTCCCTTACAAATTTATACCAACTGGACAAACAGTCAACCAAGTTTTCTATTTGGAAGTGGTAAAAAAGCTGCATGAAAAAATTAGATGAAAATGACCTGAACTTTTCTCCAACTCATGGCTCTTGCACTACAACAATGCACCAGCTCACACAGCACTGTCTGTGAGGGAGTTTTTAGCCAGCAAACAAATAACTATATTGGAACACCCTCCCTACTCACCTGATCTGGCCCCCCAATGACATTCTTCTTTATCCAAAGATAGAGCAAATATTGAAATAAAGACATTTTGATGACCTTCAGGACATCAAGGGGCATATGACTACAGCTCTGATGACCATTCCAGAAAAAGAGTTCCAAAATTGCTTTGAAGAGTGGACTAGGCTCTGGCATCGGTGCATAGCTTCCCAACAGGAGTACTTCCAAGGTGACAATAGTGATATTCAGCAATGAGGTACATAGCACTTTTTCTGGGATGAGTTTGTGAACTTAATTGTCAGACCGGGGTATATAAAATTATGAACTTGAATTAATGTACTAGTTTGAGGATATTGAAGACTTTGTTTGAATGAGGTGAATGTATTTTGCATGTGGGACAGACATGAGTCTTTGGAAGTTAGAAGGTGCTACTACAGAGATGGCTGAGGAGATCTATGGGTCACATGCCTAATCTGTTCAATGGACCTCTGTGTGAATGAATAATTAACTTTCGATCCCTCAGAGGTACTAGCAAAATGTTGTCAACCACACATTTGCCTTTCTCTGCAGACCATGCTTCCTTGTGATGACTCTCCATTATAGCATTTTTGGAATCTGGATAGGCTAAGAATCCCACTCCTCCACCCCACAATTGTCTAGTACTAGTTCCTTTTTGGCTTAACAGTAATTCCATCCATCTCTCTCTCTTTACTTGCATTTCACTATTAGTAATAAGAATAAATCAGTTAGTACCTCCAACACATTCCTTGGAAATTTCCTCAGCTACATTTTCATGTTTATCACTTACAAGTTCCATTTTCTATATAACTGTAGAACCAATCCTGTAAAGTTTTCAGGTACTATATCAAAAAGATATACTTTCTTCCGATTTCTGATAGTTTCTCTTTTCCTTATGAGATCTCACAAGAATTATTACCCTCCGTATTTCTATCATAAATAGAAGTCTGTTTATGAAAATTTCAGTACACTTTAAGTTGATATAGGCTTTCTTTATCATGCTTCTCACTCCCTTCTGAGTTCTCACTGGCAGAGTCATTACTATCCGTATTTCTACTAATAGTCTCTTCAAGGTAATTTCCCTTTTTTTCTATCATGTTCCATATAATTTTCTAGCCTTTTCTCATTACCCAATTCTAAAGCCACTTTCACACTATTTGGTAATTGTTATAGCAGCACTGTACTTCCTGGTATAAAAATCTGTATTAGTTTTCTTTTGTTGCTGTAATAAATTACCAAGAACTTAGTGTCTTAACACAGCACAAAGCTATTTTATTTCAGTTCTGGAAGTCAAAAGTCCAAAATAGGTCTTTCATGGCTAAAATCAAAGACCAAGCATGGCCAATTCCATCAGGAGAGTCCAGGAAAGT
>PVJL010019461.1:0-13830 GCA_004026885.1 Lyroderma lyra | reverse complement strand
CATCCAGCCAATGAGGATTGAGCATGGGCGGTGCGTTCCGCCAATGGGGCCACGGCGGGAGATTTGAAAGGGCCTTGGTCGGGCGGCGGCAGGGCTGACTCAGACGTTTTGCCAACAACTAGGAGGGTTCCTGTGCCACGGCCTCCAGGTAAGGAGACCTCCTTTCCCGGGTCTTGCGCAGGCAGAAGGCGAGTGATCAGGCAGGTTGGGGGTCCGTTGGGCTGGCCTGCGCTCACTCCGTCCGGCTGCTAGGCGCTGAAAAGTAGAGATTTCTGGAAAGGGGTGGGGCCGGTAGCTGGGCGGAGGCGGCGAGGCCAGCGCTGGAGTGCTCCCTAAAGCTGTCAGCTTGTTGATTTCCCTTTCATCAGCCTTTGGCAATCGCTTCCAGCTACATCAGTCTGACCCCACCCTTTCTTGCTCCTTCTTTTTCCTGCTCCAACGGCTCTGTTTTCCTTCTTTGCTCAGCTCTCCTCCCCGTTTCCCTCTGAAGATGACCCAGAAGGAGAACGCCTACCCCTGGCCCTATGGCCGACAGAAGGTAACGGCTTTCCCACTTATCCTCCCCCAACCCTCATGGCGAGTTCGTGCTTGATGATTTGAGGTCCTGCAGAAGGCGATCCTCTAAGCACTTTCTTCTCCATTATGCTCCCAGAGTTTGCTGGCAGAACCTGGTCTGATCAATTGCATCCATGTTGTATCACGTGCTACCAACGTGAATCTGACCAGCTTGTGAGGACCTCTGCGGGGCAGAGTCTATTTGTCATGTACAAATGATAACTAGATTAAGCAGGCAGGGTCTGGCCATCAGGCCATGATTCTCAACCCTTGCCCTGAAAAAATAGCTTAATAATTTGGAGTTTATTTTAATGACTGCTGTGAGATAAGGATCTGAATAGATTTATTCTCCAGTTGTCCCAACATCTTTTATTGAAGAGTCTATCCTCTAATTTGAAATGCCTCCTTTATTACATATATTAAACTCCCACCTATGTGAGTGTGTGGGTCTATTTTTCAACTATTTTGTTCATCTTGCTTATTTGTCAATTCTATACTAATGTCACTGTTTAGGAACAGGTTTTTAGGGGCATTGAACTTTCTTTCTCTCTTGGCTAAAGAAGAGGAGCCCATACAGGCTTTGCTCCCTGTTTGTGGGGTTTGGGCATCCTGAAGGGTCCACCTGTCCCCTTGTCCACCAGCTCCCTCCCTCATGGAGAATTGAGTGAGACAGTCAAGAGCGAAAGTTGAATGAGAACCATTGTCACTTCTACACTGGTCGCTCCCTAAAGAAAGTTGTGTGTATTACCCAGAAGTTGAAAGTGAGAAGTGGTCTAAAGCATCAGTGTAGGCCTCAGTGTGGCAAGAGGTAAACTGATATTTGCTGAACGTTCAAGGCATCAAGGACCTTATACCTAAGCCTTACTAGGCGGAACTTTTTGGGGGATTGTGAGAATGTCTCTGTTCAATGCCCCAGCCCTCTGCTATCCCTTGGGAAGGGGAGCTGGTTGAATGAGTGGTGTTATGGACAGGACTATAGAGGTTGGACAGCTTCATGCAGAGAATGTGGTGTGGGCCAAGGCCAAAGAGGTGAAATGTTAGGTATTGGGGTAAGTCCTTTGCCCCTTATCTTAGGCTGACTTAGCTTATTTATTAATAACCCATTGATGTGGGCTCCTGAGCAGAGCCTTGGGGTTGAGTAGCAATACTGTAGTCTCAGTGTTCCTCTTTGAACTGGGGGTGGGTGGCTCCATAGCAAGTGCTGAAATGCTGCTTGTAGCACATTCCTCCCCATCACCAGGACAAAGGCACCCTCAGAGCTCCCCATGCTCCTTCTTAGGCTCATTCTGGCCTGAACACCCTGTCCCAGAGAGTCCTCCAGAAGGAGCCTGCTACCCCATCTTCACTTGTCCTCATGAACCGCTCCAATGCCCAGCTCACAGGTAAGTGGGACAAGGGGAAGAGGGTTAAACTGAGAGAACTAGAGTCAAGGGAGGGTGCAGGGATGAAAATGTCAAAAGACAGGGAGTTCCCTGCTGGTGTAGTGGCTTAAGGCTTCAACACTGGTGTCGTCAGTGCTGCGGCCTGGGTTCGCTTCCCAGCCAGGGAGCTACCCACATACTACAAAATGAAAAATAAAAAAAATGTCAAAAGACAGACTCAACTTATCTGTTCTTTTTTAGCTGCTCCTGGCCAGAACAACAGTGGGACACCCAACTTAATGTAAGTGCCTTAGCTTTGGGGTGGCAAGAAGAGGGGGTGGGACAGTGAACAGGTAGGAAATAAGGGAGGTAGAAGCTAAGGGCAGGAGGAGTAAGGATGCCGGCAAGAAAGCCTGTTCCATCTTTAACTCCCTTGGAAGAGAAATGGGGCTGAGGGCAGGATGGACTGAGATGCGGGGAGAAGGCAACACCTCAGGTGATCCACAAACCTGTGCTTAGCTGCCTTCCCCCTACTCTCTAATCAGCCGGTCCTTCACAATCGACGACTTTGAGATTGGCCGTCCTCTGGGCAAAGGCAAGTTTGGAAATGTGTACTTGGCTCGGGAGAAGAAAAGCCATTTCATCGTGGCGCTCAAGGTTCTCTTCAAGTCTCAGATAGAGAAGGAGGGTGTGGAGCACCAGCTGCGCAGAGAGATCGAAATCCAGGCCCATCTGCAGTAAGGGTCAATGCCCTCTGAGCCAAAGCCCCTCTGCTGTCTCCTGTTTAACCCCGAACATATCCAGACTGTTTTCTCTGCATCTGTAGCCACCTAGCCACTGAGCTCTCAATCCTGGCCGAGAGCTGGCTCCAGTTCCCCCTTACCCCTGCCAACCCTGTGGTCCCCAGGCTGGTACAAGTCAGATCTCACTTTGCCCCATATAGGAACTATCATCTTTCCCATTTCCTTATGCCAGGGCACAGCCTGAGGCCTCCTCTGTTTCTTCTCCCAGGCATCCCAACATCTTGCGTCTCTACAATTACTTCTATGACCGTCGAAGGATATACTTGATTCTGGAGTATGCCCCCCGCGGGGAGCTCTACAAGGAGCTGCAGAAGAGCCGCACTTTTGACGAGCAACGAACAGCCACGGTTAGGAAGGGGTGGGCAGGGAGCCCGAGGCTGAGAGATGCTCCTTGCAATCGGAAGTCCATCCTTGTCTGACTGTCATTGGTCTTCGCAGATCATGGAGGAGCTGGCAGACGCTCTGATGTACTGCCATGGGAAGAAGGTGATTCACAGAGACATAAAGCCAGAGAATCTGCTGTTGGGGCTCCAAGGAGAGCTGAAGATTGCTGACTTTGGCTGGTCTGTGCATGCCCCCTCCCTGAGGTAAGGTGGGCCAGGAAGCCAACCCTGGGTGTGAGGCTGGGACATTCAGAATAAAACCACTCCAGGTCTTGTTACCCAGAGACACTTAAGTTTGTCCTCATGTAAATAATAGAGGCACAGCAATGTCTTTACAAAAATAGGACACCCACAGTTTTGTTGTCCAGATTTCTTACTCAATTTATTGGGACCCTCTTGCCATATCATTGAAGATGTTCCCATATCATTTTTAGTGGCTTCATATTATTGCACAGTAGAGCTTTAACCTGATTTATTTAAGCAGGACATACTTGATGGCCATTCACAATGTCCCCAATTTTTCCTTTAATTCTAAGATGAACTTTGCCCTCCTATCTGATTATTTCAAGACACATCTGTCAATGTGGCAATGCTGAGGCAGTGTGTAAGTTCGCCTCTGGGGCTTTAGTTTATATCTTCACCCCATTCCTACCCCAAAGCCCTGTCAGAGCCTGGTTAGAGCACTCTCCTGGTGCATCCTGGGGTCTCTTGGCCCCCTGCCTTCTGGCAGCAGGGAAAGGAGAGGCCATCTGTCTTTGGGATCCCTGCCTACTCCCCCAACCCCCCCCCCCCAGGAGGAAGACAATGTGTGGTACCCTGGATTACCTTCCCCCAGAGATGATTGAGGGGCGCATGCACAACGAGAAGGTGGATTTGTGGTGCATCGGAGTACTCTGCTATGAGCTGCTGGTGGGCAACCCGCCCTTCGAGAGTGCTTCACACAATGAGACTTACCGGCGCATTGTCAAGGTGGGAGGGCAGGCCCCAGGGTGCCTCGCTTGGGCTTTGTGCTAGCCACCATGGGGGCTGGGAGTGCAAAGAACATAGTTTACATAAGTTCCCTGATGGTGTAGTGGCTTAAGGCTTCGGCGCTGGCGCTGTCAGAGCTGCGGCCTGGGTTCGATTCCCAGTCAGGGAGCTACCCACATACCAAAAAGCAAAAAAAAAAAAAAGTCTACAAATAGAATGAGTGGTCAAGGAAAAAGCAGCTGGGATGAAACTAATGGAGTCCTCCTTCTCCTTTTTCTATTATAGGTGGACCTGAAGTTCCCCGCTTCTGTGCCCATGGGAGCCCAGGATCTTATCTCCAAGCTGCTCAAACATAACCCCTCAGAACGGCTGTCCCTGGCCCAGGTCTCAGCCCACCCTTGGGTCCGGGCCCACTCTCGGAGGGTGCTGCCTCCCTCTGCCCTTTAGTCTGTCCCCTAAATTGTCCCTGTCATTTACTAAGTTGTGTCTGTGTCTGTTGGGTTTGTATGTCTGTATATGAGGGCTGTCCAGGAAAAATCCAGCCATAAATGCCTCTCTCTTTCATATTACATGGCTGGATACTTTCTGGACAGCCCTTATATGTGTAGTTGGAAGGAGGGGTCCCTGGCCTGTTCCCTTATCTGTCTTCTACCTCCTTTTTATTTAATAAAGGCTAAAGCTTTTTATACTGGTGAGTGTAGATGTTTACAGGTAGAGAATTTGCTGGGGAGGAAGCTGTCCCCTGTAGGGAGGAGGCTGGGGATTTGCCCATGCTGGGTGCCAGGAATGGGTACTGCATCCCTCCCCCTGGTAGCATCCTGCCCTCAGCTCTCACGTTCACCCAGGCAGCTGCCAGCCGCCCTGCCCCCACTGTCTTTTATTTCCCCTGCTCTGACTCCCAGGGTCTGGGGGTGCTGGGTACCTCAACTCCACTCTGCTAAGCCTGATCTCTGCCCACCTCTTTCTTCTCACGCTCCGTTGTCTGACCTCTAGTCTTTCCCTTTCCTGGTTCACTCCCTGCCAACCTAAGGGTAAGTGAACAGTGCTATACCCTAGAAGTTGTCTTTTTGTATTTGTTTTACTGCTCATCGGGATCTAGTACAGAAGTGAATAGAAGCAGTACTGATGGTGTCATTCTGATTTAAGCGTTCACTGTTAAGTATGATGCTTGCTGTAGTTTACCCTCATTTGGCAGATAAGGCAATTGAGACACAGACGGGTTATATGATCTGCCAAAATTCATACAGCTAGTAAGTGGGGGAGCCCAATTTTAAAACTCCGTATTTAATACCACTAGAATGACATGATGCTGCCTTTCCACAGCACACACATTTATTTTATATGTATGTATATCACAGAAGTGGAACAAAAATTACAGTTTTTGCTGTTGCTGACCATAGTCTTTTAAAAAGTCCTTTATCAGGTTAAAGTAGGCTTGTTCTCTTCCTAGTTTGCTAAGGGTTTGGTTTTTTGTATCATTGATAGGTGCTGACTTTCATCGAATGGTTTTTCTGTGTCTATTATTTGCTCTTCTGATCAATGTGTCAAAGTACATCAATAAATTTTCTTATTTTATCTCAGTTATTCATGCTGTATTTGATTCTTAGAGCTGCAGTAACAAAATACCACACATTTGGTGGTTTAAAACAACAGAAATTTACTCTGGCAGGTATGGGGGTCCAAAATCAAAGTGTCCACAATGCCACACTCCCTCTGAAGGCTCTATGGAAAAATAGTTGCCTCTTCCAGCTCCAGGTGGCTCCAGGCATTTCTTGGCTTGGGGCTGCATACCTCCAATCTCTGCTGCATCTTCGTATGGCCTTGCCTCTGCTCTGTCTCTCCTCTGTGTCATAAGAATGCTAGTTATTTGATTTAGGGCCCAACTAGGTAACCTAGGATGATCTTGTTTCAAGATCCTTAATTACATCTGCAAAGACCCTTTTCCAAGACAAAAAAAATTCTCATTCATAGGTTCATAGGACATAGACATATCTTTTGAGCAGCATAATGTAACCCACTACACATGCCCATTGATTAAAACAATTGAATGATGTTATAAGGTGTTTTCTTGAAAGCAGTCTGCTCATTTCTTTTCCCAGAGATATCCAGTTACAAATATTTTTGCTGTTTATTTTGCTTTTAAATTTATCATCTATTTCCAAATCACTTGCTTCTGTTGCTACTTCATAAGTCTTCAATTTTAGGCATTGCCTAATGTTTTTCTGCTATAAAATTTAAGGATTTCACTCTTTTCACCCCTCTGCCACCATACACATGTCCATTTTTTTTTGTCCCTGTATCCTTCTGTTGTATTAAAAAAAAATCACATGATTTTGGTTGCATTCATTCATTTGACAATATTCATGTGCTTTCCACATTCCAGGTACTGTTGTACAGACTGGAGGTAAAGCAGTGAATAAAGGAGAAAAAATTCTCTGCTCATGGCCCTTGCAAATCGAGAGGATTGATGTTCAATGTTTATATTTTGACCAGGAGATGCTAGCCAAGCTGATTCATGAGGCATTCTTTTCCCTTTCTAGTACGATAGAATGTCCCTGAAGTCAATAGCGGTCTTATGTCATTTGCTCAGTCCCTCCTGTACAGATCACTAATCCATGCATCTCCCAAATCCTCCCCAGGCTGAGCATCTTAAAACTACCAACATCCATCAGAGTGTCACTTCATTGAGTCACACAGGTCTGATGAATACATTTTTCCGGTCTCAATATTCTCTAATTAGCATTATGATTTCTTCTCTGATCTAGTAATATTTCAAAGGTATTTGAAAAGTTCCAGACACATGAGCTTTCTCCTACCTGTGCTCTGCCCCATTTCTCCTTTACTCTCACTGCCAAGACTACTAGATAAATGCACCCATGACTCCTAATTTTCCTTATGCCCCAGCTCCACTTCCCCAGGGCTTGTGTTTAAGTTGTGTATTGTCTCTTTAATTTTTTTGTTTTAATTTACACAAATGAGTTAATTCACTGATAAACAATACAAATAAGGTAAAATCCCATTTTTCAAACTCTTAATAGTTTGGTAACATCTTTCTAGTCCCCTTTGTATTTACATTTATATACACTACTAGAAAACATTTTTTTTTTTAGCATGTGGGATTTCTTTAATGTAAGTAATTTTGCCCTATATGTGTTGTTTGCCATTTCCTTTTGCCCTTATGATGCCTTAGAAGGCTCTCTGACAGTTTGGATAGATGTGCATTTTTTTTAAACTGCTGCACTTTCATCTTTAATATGGATATTCCTAGGTTTTAAAAAAGCCATTCTCTTGATGATAGGCTGACCAGAGGAACCATTTTAAATGGTACTATCCTGTTTCAAACAGTATGTATGATCAGCCTACTGACAGCTTGAACTTAGCCAGTGAGACTAGGTTGACCCTGTGTACTGTTTGAAATGGGACAATGGGACAGGACTGTTATTTTCCATCCCATTTAAAACAGTACATCTGGTCAACCTGGTTGATGGCCATGTAGACTATTTTCAATGCATTGTATTATGTCTTTTGCATGCCCCCTTGTGCTCATATGTGAGGCTTCTCTGTGGAAAATCTAGAGAAGGTTATGGTACTGCTGGGTGGTAGAGTATTGCCTTACAGCTGCCAACCTGTCTGTCCCGCCCATCACCCCCACCCCCATGCATTCCCCATAACATCCTAAGGCAGGAGCTGGGCATGGAGGCCACGGGGGCATGGAGTATCTAGGAGACAGAACTGACCCTCTCAGGTGTACTGTTCTCCTTCACTTGTATAACTCACATCCCCCTGTATGGCCCTGGAGGATGTCTGGTTAGTCAATGACGGTTAAGATTCCTCAAGGGAGGAACAACCTAAGACAGGCACAGTCACGTAGGGGCCATCAGGACAGAGCTGGGCACTACAAGGTGAGACATAGCCCCTCACCCTTTCTGAGGTTAATCCCTTGCCCCCTGGCTGCCTTGCTTCCCATGTGTAGCTTAGCCTGAGCTCTGATGGGATGAGCTCAGCCATTCCCCCACCCCCCGCCCCTTTATTGGATTTTTAATAATAATGACTCCATCCCTTGGGGTTAAGTGCTGGTGTGTGAAGGCACAGTAAGTGCTGGAGCACAATGGAGACTTTTGGGAAAAGCAGTTTTGAGGCACGTAACTCACAGACCCTGAAAAAAAAAAAATCAGTTTCACTTCCTTGTATGCCCACTAATAAAAGCTATGCTTTGGCCCGATTTGGCATGCCCAGTCCCTTGAGGCTGGGGTCCCTTGGCCCCACTTGTAATATATTCTTGGCTACTATGTTTCTTAACTTTGCGTTGCCCTTCTTGATTTCCCACCACTAGTGTCTTGCTGGATGCGACAGTAGAGTATGCCTGGGAAATGGTCAATAGATTTTGCCCAATTGTTCTTTAAAGTGGTGGGGCAGCTCACACTTCCCACAGCAATGATGAAGGGAGGGCACCCATTTTCTTGCACCCTCCCCCATGTGTTGGCTTTTCCACTCCCCAAGTCACCAAAGTTCTTCACAACCCCCACTTTTACGACCTTCCCTCGCCACTCTGAGAAGCAGCAAAACCAGACAGGTCTTTTATAATCCAACCGCCAACTCTTCCAAGCAACCTCTCTTCACATGTCAGCTGCCTCCTCACTCCCACCCTCAAGTGGAAGACTTGCCCTTGTCTCATCAGAGGCAGCCCTCTAAGTGCACTCTGGACCCAGTCCTTTTGCCATTCAACAACTTCATCCCAGCAATTCACCCTTTCCAGTTCTCTGTTCAGCCATTAATATGTTCCTTTTTTGATGGACAGTTCTCATCACTATAAAAACTAGCAGCTTGACCCACATCTTCTAGTTATCTCCCCATTTACTCTCACAGCAAAATTTCTCAAGTGAATCGTCTACACTGATTCCTCAACCTCTCTGTGCCATGACCTTTGTCCATGACCTAGGCTTGACCCCTCAGAGACTTTCAAAGGCTTTGTGGCCTGTGTCCCTCCCCCAACCCCACCCCTCAACAGCTGATATTAATTATTCCAATTAACCAAATCTGTTAGGCCCTTCTCTGACCTCACCTCTCAGCCACATTAAATGGGGTAAATATTCTCTTCTAGACCTACCTCCTTTTATAGTATGTGGGTAGTTCCCTGAACTGGGAATCGAACCCAGTCCGTAGTGTTGACAGCGCCAGCGCGGAAGCCTTAGGCCACTACACCACCAGGGAACTCCCGCTTCCCCTCCTTTTAACTCCAGAAACCACACTACCTTTTTTCCTCCTGGCCTAGCTAGTTCCCTTGAGCTGGGCCCTCCTCTGAGCCTAATGGTGGACCCTGGGGGCTCAGTGCTACATTCTCCTTTCTTTCCCATCTACACTCTGATATCATTCAATCCCATGGCTTTAATATGATTCTCACATTAATATCTCTCACCTGAACCTCCCCACCAAGACTAAGACTCACATAATTGGCATTTCCATTTAATGTGTCTAATAGGCTAATCAAAGTTAACACACCTAAAACAGTACTCTTGATTCACCACTATTCCTCCAAAAAAGAATTTATCTTCACCATCTCAGTCAGTAGCATCATGATTCACCCAGTTGCTGAGGCCAAAAATCTAGGAATCATCCCTGGTTTCTCTCCTTTTTCTTCTCTGCTACCCTTGCCGTTTCCACCTCCAGTCAAATCCAGAGTCCCAGCCCCACCTTCCTTACACACAAACTTCTTTGCTCTCCTGCTAGTTCAAGCCAACATCCTTTCCGGCTTGACGAAGACCACAGCCTCCTAACTGTTCTCCCAGCATCTATTCCTGGGATCTATAGTCCATGCTCCACAGAGTGGAAATTAGAAAATGTCATTGCCTTGTTCAAAATACTCCTTTGGTGTTTCACTTTAGTACTTAGAATAAAATCCAAACTCCTTACCATGGCAAGGTCCTGTATGGGTTTTCAACTCTGCCTATACACCAGAATCCCCTGTAGAGCTTAAGAAAAATAAAACTCTCACCCTGAAAAATTCAGATGTAATCGGCCAGGCTTGAGACCTACATATTTTCATATTTGAAAATTCCTCTGGTGATTCTGAGTTTAAAATCCCTGCCTAGAGAGATCCTGCCCCTCCAAATTTATCTTCCTCCTATTCTGTCACTAAAGCACTCGCCTCCTTGCTGTTCCTTGAACATGTCAAATTTGTTTCCACCTCAGGGCCTTTGCACTTGCTGGCCCTTTTGTTTAGAATGCCACTCCCAGCCTATTTTGAGCCTGGGGCCCAATGATTTTTATTTTTATTTTTTTGGTTATCAAGTGATTATTAATTGAAATATTTTCCTTTGTAGTTCTTAACTAGCTGGGCATTCCACTGCACCACTGTTGATGTCATCTATGATGCCATCAGGGTGGTGGCCATCAACATTGCACCCCACAGACTGAGCAGTCTCCAAGATCTCATTAATGGTTCCAGAGAATTCTCTAGCTAAAGATTGGTGCTGCATCTGTTGGGCAATGTTTACAATCTTATCAGAAGTGGTATTTCCACTGTGCTTAATGTTTTTTTGCTTCTTTCTGTCTCTTGGAGGTTCTTTGAGGGCTTTGATGATCAAACCAGAGGCAGAAGGTACCACCTCACTCTGGGCCCGCCTGTTCTGAATGGTCAGTGTCACTGTAATCCTCAGAACCTTCTAATCACTGGTTACTTTAGCGATGTCATCACCAACCTTTTTTTGGAGACAGACCCAGGGGACCGATCTTGTGGCCAGGGCAGACATGGCACCAACTTCCCCGCTGGTACACTTCAGGCATACGACTTTGATCTCATTGGGATTGAACTTCGGTGGTGTGGTGGAGGCGGCTGGTATAGGATGAACCCAGATTCAGGAGGACTGAAGAAGGACTCCTCGGAGCCAAAGCCCAAAGAGGTCCCCAGTGATTTTGTTGAGCTGCTTAATTAACCAACCCTGGCTTCCTTGGCCATCTTTCTATTATATGCATCTTTTGTTAATTTATTTTTAAGACCCAAGGATATAATAATTTATCATATAGTTTCCAATTTTTTTTTTCTTTTCTGCAATTTGTCTTTTAACATACTTTAGGGTAGTTTTTCTATGTTGAAGTTTTTCAGTTTTATGTTGTCAAATCTATCATCTTTTTGCTTTCATGCTATTTTACTTTTAGTTTTTCTTAAAAAAAAGTCATCACCCCAGGCTTATTTTTTTTAAATGCACCCCTATTTTCTTTCAGTAGTTTCCTTCTTTTTCATTTAAAATTGTGATAAAAATGGAATTTTTAAATTTTTTTTGGTGTAAGGAATGAAATAATTGTTTTTTGGTTTTGCTTTAGTTCGAATAGCTGGTCTCTTATACCATTTATGAATTGATTCAAAATGCCATTTTCTTCATATACTAAGTTCTCATATACAGGAATTGTATAGTTTGCAACAAAAAATATGTGCATTCATGGAATAGCAGGAAAAACATGGGCCTTTGACAAGACACATGTCCCTTATTGCAACAAAACTCATCCATCTCTAGCTCCCTGCACTGGGTAACACTGGTCTTTTTGGCAAAAAAAAAAAAAAAAAAAAAAAGTTTTTATAAAATATTAAAAAGAATATTCCAAAGCCTCCTGAACAGAGTGTGCATATGTGTGAAAATGAATCATAAGATCTCCAAAAGTGACCAACGGTTGGTGACAGTGATAGGCAAACAGAAGTAAGCACTTCCTGGGAAGTAAACCACTTCCCAGCAGCCTGCAATGCATGAAGTGGCAAATTTGATCTGTAAAAGTCTGGGAGATAATTAATTAAGGCTTTGCAGGCCATATGGCTTCTGTTGAAACTACTTAGCTCTGCCATTGTGACACAAAAATAACCATAGATAGTACATAAATGAGTGAACATGGCTGTATTCCAATAGAACTTTATGGACATTGAAATTTGAATTTCATTCACATCTTGGAAGCCAAAAAGAATAACAAATAACCTTTGTTATGGATTAAATATTTTTGTCTCTCCAAAATTCATATGTTGAAGCCCTAATGTCATGTGATGATATTTGAAGGTGGCATCTTTGGAGGTGATTATGTTTAGATGAGGTCATGAGGATAGGTAGGGTCCTCATGATGGAATTACAGTCATTGTAAGAAAAGTGTTAACCTCTCTCCACTACGTCAGGACCCATCAAGAAGATGGCTTTCTGCAAGCCAGGCAAAGAGGCCTCACCAGGAACTGAATCAGCTGGCACCGTGGACTTCCCAGCCTCCAGAACTGGAAGAAACACATGCCTGTTGTTTAAGACACAGAGTTTTATAGTATTTTGTTATAGCATCCCAAGAAGACTAATATAACCCCCAAAGAATGACAATGACAAATAACATAGCTATTTTGCCACTATGAGGAGATCCACTTGGAATAAAGCTGCTCTACAGATACCGTCCTTCATGGCAGCCTTAGGGCACTGAAGGCAGGCTTCTCTGACAAGCACTCTGTCTTGAGACCATTATTGCATATTATAATAAATCCCCCTCTCTTTTTCATTATTTATTTATTTATTTATTTATTTATTTTATTGTTGGATCAACTTGAGTAAAAATCATTTGTCTGCAAGAAAAATAAGGGGTGGTGGTGTCAGTCTTGGAGAAAGGGAGAAAAACTTAGAGTAGACCATTGGCCTCATGGTGTTATTAGTCAGGGTGCAAGTTACAGAAGCATATCTTGAATGAATTCAAGCCAAAATGGGGAAACTAATAACTTAGGGCTGTTTATTTAATATTTATTGAGCACGTACTACATACTAGGCACTGTTCAAAGCACAGGGGTTACAGATGAGCATAAAATAAACAAACTCTCTTACCATCATGGAGCTTACATGAGCAAGTAAGCAAAATATATAGCATGTCAGATGGTGATGAGTACTTCAGAGAAAAGGCAAGGAAGGAAGATTGGGAATTGTTGGGGAAAGTGGTGCAATTTTAAACAGGTTATAAAGGAAGTCCTCAACATCTGAATAAGGACCTGAAGCGAAGAAGGGATAGAGGAATATCCAAGTTGAACATTTTTTTCTTGGTAGACTCGGCCTCAAAAAAAAAAAAAAAAAAAGCTTAAGAGCAGGTGTAAATCCCTGAGGCAGGAACAACATGTCTGCCCTGTTAGAGGAAAAGCGAAGAGGAGGCCAGTGTAGCTCCAGCAGGCCAGTCAGGGGAAGGGAAGAAGAGAGGAAGAGATGAGATCAGAATGGTACCAGGGCTCTGATCTTTATGTAGAGACACATTAACTTATCGAATATTTTACTGTGGCAAAATCACATGCCAATCTCCCAAGGAGAGAGACTTTCAAACCTGGAGGGAGCAGGAGAAAGAGAACAGAATGGCAAAAGTAGAGGAAAGCCCTTAAGTTCGCTTCGCTGTTTACCGTAGTCATTCGAGAAGTTCATTTGCTAGGTCTGTGTGAACCGAGGACGATAGAACGAACCATTCATGTTTTGCTGAGATTCTGGTTTCATCCTTCTTAATCAACAAGGTGCGGTTCAATCCCGATGATCCAAGCAGGATACACTCTTAATATTTTCATCCCAAGAACCCCTCTTAGGAAACCCGAATCTGGTCTCTGCTTGGGTTGTTTGCTAAGCAGGAATTGTGGGCGTGCCAATTGTGGGCGGGAAGAGTCTGAGCCCCGCCCCTGGAGGACTCGGGTATTTCAGGACCTTCATCTTTAAGATCCACCCCCTCAACTTTTTGAAAGGGCGGGGCGACGAAAGCACCTGTCACCTCCTTCTCTCCACC
>PVJL010019460.1:0-13844 GCA_004026885.1 Lyroderma lyra | reverse complement strand
CAGGGAGGGCACTGCTGACAAGGGAGAACCTGAAACGGCCAGTGGGATGGTGATTGTCAGAGCCTACCTCACTCTATGCATCCCATCTGGTAGCAGGTGTGGGTGACAGGTCCCTGCAGAGGGCCCTAGGAGAAGGTGCCCACAGCCCCCTGCCCTCCTCCAGCCTGGTGTTCAGACAGGGTTCACACTGCAGGGTGGCCCCCAACCCTAACCACACACACACATCAGTCACTCCTCTCCTTCATCCATCCACTTCTAGGTGTCTTGTGGGCAGGACTTGTCCCAGCTGCTGTGGGTGACTGCGAAGGGTATTGCTGCCACACATCACCATTTGCAAATTGTACAAGCTATAGCAGGGAGCACCCAGGGTGCGCTCTAGAGAGGTGTGGAAGGAGAATCAGAGCCACTTGGGGCCCCAGGAGCAGCCTGGGGGTATGGTCTTGGTGGCCAGAAAAGTGGGGCCTCGTCAGGAAAGTCCCCTCTGTACCCCACCTGAGACCTAGGCAGAAGGGGGGTGGCTGCCCTGCAGGGTAGCCAGTGGGGCAGGATGGAAAGGGTGGTGTTAGAAGTGCATCACATGCTTGCCCTCGACCTGAGCTCTGCCTTTAGAGAAGTGGGTCCAGAAAAGGGACAGTTGCTGTAGGAAAGCGGGGCAGTTCTCCACACAAACCATGTGTTCTCAGTGGTGGAAAACCACTGAGATTTGTGTGGAAAACCTTTCTTTCCTTAGCCTGGGTTTCCAGGCCAGGGGTGACAGATGGAGTAGGGCTAGTAAGCACCAGATGTGCTCCATAGATGTAGGAATGAGGAGGTGGTATGATGTTTGGAGAAACCTGGGGAGGGAAAGGCTCTGACCCCTAACACCCCCAACCCCTGGCTTTCATATGTGAGAGCCCAGATAACAGAGGTCAGAGCCTCTTCCTCCCCAGGTTTGCCCAGACATCTCACCACCTCCTCATTCCTACAGCTATGAAGCAAGTCCAGTGCTTATCGAGCACCACCCTCTAGAAGCTGGGCTCTGAGGCTCGGCATGTGAAGGGTGCACTTGCACATTGTTTTTCCTTCCCCGTCCCAGGTCTCCTGGTGGTGAAGTGACCCATCTCTGCGTTTCTCCTGGCCTCCCCTCAGCCCCTCACACCCCTGTTCTCTACACTTTGGCCACACCACTTCTTGGCCATGGCTGTTCCTTGACCATGCCAAGCACACTGCTGCTTCCAGAACTTGGCACCTGCCTGTTTCCTTTGATCTAGACAGTGGTGGCAAGGCTGGCTTTCTCATATTCTCCAGGTCTTTGTTTGAATGCCACATCATTGAGGCAGTGTTTTCCAGAACAATCCACCTAAACTCACAGTTCTTGACCATTCTCCTCTCCCTTGCACTGCCCTGCCCTGTCCCCCGCCCCCCCCCACCCCCGCCACACACACACCCTTGCTGACTGTCATGTTCTGGGCATGTGCTACTCAATGCACATTCGCTTCTTTCTTCCCTTGAAATGTCAGTTCCAGGAGACCAGGTGCCACACTCACTGCAGTGTCCTCAGCATCTAGGTGGTGCCTCGCATATTCTAGGTGTTCACATATCTGCTGGATAAATGGAGAATTAATCCTTCTAATGGGTGGTGGGAGAGGGCAATAGATAGAAGTAGGACCGGCTTAGAAAAATGAACCACCTTTTTACTGACAACACAAGTGTCTCCTTCCTAAAGGAGGATGGTTTCCTGGGACACAGAATTATTCCTAATGTATCTACTTCTCCAAATAGGATTCCTGATGTAGCATGAAGGAAAAATAGAAAATGGGTGAGAAGTGTAACCAAAGGGAGATAGGGAGAGTGCTTTCCCTAAGAGAATTAAAATCTTCCTTTCCTTCTTTCCGTACAGGTCAGGCAAAACTTCAGTGTTCAGGATGGCTAATTTTTACTTCCAGCTAACCAGATGCTGTGTGACATCTGAGTTCCATAACTTGACTGGAGAATCCAGGTCTAGAAGAAAAATGGGGTCACCTAAAGTTCACACTACAAGCCAAACCAGGCCTGCTGGTACCCATTTTATTGCTCTCTGTACAGTGTGAGTGGTCGCCAAACTTGGAAAACAAGATAATGATGGACTAAGAGGAACAAGAGTGGAGTGACAGGTTTTTCAAAAGACATCCATTTCATCTGGGTGCTTATGGCAAAGAAGATAAGTGACCTGTGTGCTAGAACTGTGACTCATCACTAATGTGACTTCTTTTATGATGATGTTCTCACTGGTGTACATTCTCCAGATCTTCAGAAATATCGCTTTCCTAATTGGTCTTTAAAATGTACACAGAGAAGAAAGGAATGAACAGGAGGATCCAGTACAGCAAAGGATGCTGCCAAGATCTTAGCCTGATACTAAAAAGCACTTCCTTAAATACTGTGAGAACTCTGGGAATCACAAACCTCTCTTGTAACTGGATAATTCTTAACTATACCCTAAGTCTTGGCTGGTGACCAGGGGTGCAGAGCTGAGGGATGCGCCCAAGGGGTGGAAATCACTTCTTCATCACCTTATAAAGGCCTCCCTCCAATGTGGGATTGGTGGCAACAGAGGTGTAGAAACATTAAGGGTCCCAGGTCAAATCTGTGGGAAAGAAAGAGATCGAACATAACCAAGGTCCTGCTGTGCAGCAGGAACTTGAAGCCTGCTATTACACAATGATCCTTATAAGATGGGTGATGGGATGATCTCTCTTTCACAGATGAGGACATGGAGACTGAGTGAGCTTGTGAGACCTCCTTATGTCACGTGCCTCCTGTTGAAAGCACACTGGATTAAAACTTAAGTCTGATTCTAAAGCTTTGCCATTTGATGAAATCCTGACATCCTGTTTCTAGTTCGCATCTGGACTCCTCACCATTGCAGCCCCAAGCTCTCAATCTAGGGAAGCAGATGGCTGAGATTTAAGCTAAGAGATCCCCTCAACCCACCCACCCCCATGCACAGGAGGTTGAGCAGAAAGAGCAGAGCATCTGTGCCCTGCCCAGATCCAATCTGGTGTCAGTCAACAGTGACAGGACATACTAAGTCTCTCCCTACTTCACCCCATTGTCCAGAGCTCTTTGACCTTATTCTCCCTTTGCTTCTCCTCCACTCCCCCTTTCTCTCTTCTTTCTCTTTAACTGGACTGAACTCCAAGGATCCTGGAGTCCCTGAGGTGTCTGCTCTGGGCTGGCAGCCAAAGGAGAAAGGTCTGTCACAGGGTTGCCCCGTCAGAGTTTGCACAGGATGTGACTGGAGCTGTGATAGGATGATTTGAACATAAGGCAGGGGGTTTGGCTCAGGTTGCTGGTACAGCTACTTAGGTCTCCTGGGAAGCCATTCTCCAGCCTCAGAGCTTCTGCAGTCCCTCCCATTGCCATAGGGCCCTTGGCGCTGGTTTGTCA
The DNA here is from genome assembly GCA_004026885.1 of Lyroderma lyra. Lineage (NCBI taxonomy): Eukaryota > Metazoa > Chordata > Mammalia > Chiroptera > Megadermatidae > Lyroderma > Lyroderma lyra. Next base: position 10,436 of record PVJL010019460.1, on the reverse strand, counting down.
TTTAGATGACTGTATTTCCAGTGCTGTTTACCAGAAATATATTTTTATGACTACAGGGCCTGGTACAAAAAATGCCCCCTTTTATTTACAAAACCATAAGCATGTTCTGTAACATAAAAATATAATAAATACATTACCATTACTTTAAGGAGGGCCTTACTTCTGCAGGATCCTGTGTGGTGTGTGTGTGTGTGTGTGTGTGTGTGTGTGTGTGTGTAAATAGTTGACATTAAACATTAACTTACTTTATTTTCAGGTGTACAACACAGTGGGTAGGCATGCATACAATTTATGAAGTGCTCCCTACCCCATCGGTCCAGTGTCTACCTGATACCACGGATAACTTTTTTGAAATTATGAACTATACTCCTTTCTTTTTTATGGCAAAGTAATATTACATTGTATATATGTACCATCTCTTTTTTTTATATTCAATATTATATTAATTTTAGGTGTACACCATAAAGGTTAAACATTTATATGATTAAGAAGTGATTCCCCCTGAATATTCTAATACCAAGGTAGCACTACCCATACCTATTACCATATCATTTCCTATGCTTTACTTTACATCTCCATGACTCTTTTGTAACTACCAATTTGTACTTCTATTCCTTTCACCTTTTCACTCACTCCCCAAACCCTCTTTAATTAAATTCTAATTGCAAGAGACATTCTTGGTTTCAACCAGGCTCCACATCAACTCCCCCTCAGGTCTGGGCTCTCAACAGGGTGTTTTGCTGGTTTCTCTCCCAAAAAGGGCATCTTCACCTCTCTGCAAAAAATGTTTTGACTAATACAATTTTGAACTTGTTAAATAAAATGTAGACATCTTAGGTTTCAACATAAGTGGCCCACACAACTCTAAGCTTTGACCTTACCTGTTTTAAAAATCAACTTAAAAAAGGTAGGAAGCAGCACTTCTCCACAAGACTCCAAAGAAATTCCAGTGGTTCAAATCTCAGAAAACACAGGAGAGCTGAGAGCAAGGGGCAGGGCACCCTAGGTTCTGCCCCACCCCTGTGCAACGGCCACGCCTCACTCTCTGGCAGGTCCCCGCCCCCGCCGCACCATGCTTGCGGACGCTTCTCCCCTTCCTGCAGGCTGTGGAGCCCTAACCACCATTCCCCTCCCGCCCATTGCCGGAACTGTTACCCTAAGCCCCGCCCCTCTGACTTTTCCAGAGAGGCCCACACGCTGTTTCTTGCAGACCCGGAAGTGGGTAGCGTGGAGTTAAAGTCACGCCGCTTCCTCTTACTGCTCGCCTTTCAGGTTTAAACGTGCGCGTCCAGGTCTACAGTCCTACACACAGAAGCCCGGGGGTTGCTAGAGAGGTTGAAATGCCTGAAGCCGCGACTCCTACAGCGGTAAGTCCCCGCGTCCTAGGGAGACGTCCTAACCCTGACTGCTTCGCTGCCGGTCAGAGGGTCTGCGTTAGTTTATCCTTAAAATGTTTCTGAGGCCGTCCCGCTTGTGGTCTTTCTGCCTTCGGGCCATTAGACACTGGCTGCCGCATTTTCCTGCTTACAACACGTCACTGGCCAGCCCTCCCAATCTGCGCCATTTAAAGTCTTGGGGAAAAAAAAATTAAAAAAAAAAAAAAAACGTCTTGGGAGATGGATTCAAACCCTTTGCGCCCCTTCCCCAGCGTCGGCCCTTGAAGGCCCAGTGGCTCCCTGGCCTGGGCTTGTGATGACTCTCCGCCATCCCACCCAGCCTCCATCCTATCTCCCATTCATTAAGAGATTCAAAGCCCACGAAGTGCACACTTTTCAAGCAAGTGAAATTTAGGAGGAAAAAGTTCAAGATGTCTTAAGTACAGGTCATATCCCCCATGCGGGCAGTGATTGTGGAAGGAGTAGCTTTAAAGTGGAGGCCAGAAAAGTGGCAGCATGAGAGAATGTTAAGGGGATCACAAGAAAGACAGAATGAAAGAGAACTACACAAGTCAGAGAAAGAAAATAGCGTTGAGGGGGTCCTTAAAGACACGGCGAAATGGAGGATTGGGGGAGGGACATGTAAAACGACAGTAAGAGAGTAATTTGGGAAAGTAAAAAAAAAAAAAAAAAGAAAATGGAGAAATACAGTGAAAAGGGAGTTGCTGCAGACAGCTGAAGGAGAGCAAAAAGAACAGATGGCCTTGGATAATAAAAGTGAAGGCAGCAAAGGGCCTGGCACTTAAGATGGAGGGAGTAGTTAGGAGTTGGGGTAGGCGAGTGCAGGAACAGAAAGGGGCGGGAGGTAGGGATGAGGAGAGGAAGTAACACAAAGAGTTTAGCCAGCTGGGGGTGCCTGTGAGTCGGGGAAAAAGTGGATGTAACAGAAAAGTCGGAATGTGACCGGGAAGCAGGGAGTACATAAATGGGGAAGAAAGAAGCAGAATTGTATGGTGATGGGAAGCAGTCAAAAGATTAGACACAGAGTGTAACTAGAGATGGAATAAGTTTCAAGAGTTTCTTAGAATTGGTGGAGGGAAAGGGATGGAGAAAAGGGAAGAAAAAGCAGGAGAGAAGAGAGGTGGGAACCTCAGGAAAGGAGCACAGTGGAGACAAACAGAGGAAAGAGAGACATAAACAGGTTGATAGAAATACACAGTAGTGGAGGAAGGCGAACCCAGATCTGGATGAGTGGAGAGTTTCTGGGATGTGGATGATGAAGTTGTGATATATTGACTTATGGCTTTAATAATACATTTAACATTTGCTGAATTGTTTCAATTAACAAATGAGAATGCGAATATCAAAACTGTAGTTTATAAGGCTTGGGCATTTTATAATTTGCATTTCTGGACAGCATTCAGCCAGAGGGGAGAGATTTGTCCCATTCAGTCACTGCGAAATTTCCTGGGATGACATGAGGGGTCACCTGTGACAGGAAATGACTGAATCTGTCACTATATGCTGATTTTTCAGGGAATATGGAACATGTTGGTCTTTTGTATTTCTCTTTCATTTATTTAAAAAAATTGAAATAAAATTTTGTTGAATTTCTCATTTTTTTCATAAATAATAATAAACTTTTGAAATAAGCTTTCCAACATTTCATAACCAGCTGTTATCTTTCTTTTCTAAATATGAGGTGGTCTCATTAAAAAAAAAATTGACACTAGAAGCCATTAGATTTTTAAAAAGTTATTCTAAATTGTTTTTTGGTTAAAATATATTGTGTCTAGTTTACTTTAAAGCCTTGCATTGTTTCTGCTGTTTATCACATGTTGAAATATCCACTGGTACTTAGGAAACAATATTAGGCTACTTCAGTTAATACTTAAGGAAATTATGATCTTAACAGTCAAAACCTAGTTTAGTGAGTTAGTCTGATATTCAAAAGCTTTTAATCTTTCCTCTGTGATTTGTTAAATTACTGAGCTGTGAGCCTCAAAGTCGGTGTTCCCATCAAGTCTCTCTTGTCCATTCTCTGAAATTGTGAAGGTTGTACTGGCTGAATTTGAAACTATTTCCAAAGAGCCCATCTATTCATGGTGAAGTAATTTGATGAGCATAATTTCATTGCTAACCCTTTTTCAAAAATTTTAGCACCAAAGTCTGTGTTCATCATTTTAAAATTTAAAAATATTTCAGTGTGATTTTCTGGAGAAGAGGGAGGAAATTGCGGGATCTCTTCACTTAACCTGGTGACATCCAGCTGTGTGGTAGAAGGACTCTTATTAGAGTCTCTTGGACAGACCAGGAAAGTAAGAAGAGTGAAAAGGCACAGATGCTGGACATAGATGGCCCAGAGTCAAATCTCGACTCTGTCAGTCATTGGCTGTGTGACTTTGGCCAGTTATTTACTTCTCTGTGTCTGGTTTCAGCCTCTGTGAATTGGGGGTAATAATGGCATCAGCTTCTCAATTAAGTGAATGAATTTGGAGAAAGCCCCAGTACAAGGCGTGTATCTCTGAGGCATGATGTGTGAAAGTGATTACTGCAAAATGTTTCTTGCTAGATCGCTCTGGGCCCATCCGGAACGCACAGGGATCTTTATTCTTCCTCTCCCAGCATTCACTTGCCTCCTGTCCACACACTTGTTCTCAGAGTCTCAACTATCCATCACAGGCCTCCCACATAATTGCAGCCCTGGGGAGAAAGTCCTAGCATCTTGCCTAGCATTTGAGGTCTAGATTTTCCTGTGACATTTCCAAATCCCTACTCCTACCCATCCAAGGTCAGCTGAAGTCACTGGAATACCCACCCTGAGCTTCTCCACACCTGAAGGGCTTTGTAATGGGGTCTTTTCCCCATGCTTCCAACAACCACTCTCTCCTGGACTACAGACTAATGCATTCAGATATCTTCTCTGGGGCTCTTCGTGCCCAGAGGTCCCCGCCGAGCTCACTGTCTTCCTAAGCTTTCTCCTTAAATACATTTCCCACTGACCCACCCCATTACTGAGCCAGACCTAGGAGTTTCTGTGCCACTCTACAACAGCCCCCCAAGCTTGTCAGTCTCCAGGCCTGTCCCCTGATACCTGACTCTGCTTGTCCTCTCCTCTCCATCCCCCTTTTCCCATCCTGGCTCAGCCTTTGTCCGCTCTCCCTGGGTCCTCACCCAGCCTCCTCTCTGACTTCCAATCTCCCTCTTTCAGTCTGTTCCCTGCATGGCTCCAGAAGGGAATTCTGCATCCAAGTTTACCCATTATCCTCTGCTTACAACCCTCCCATGGCTCTGCATTGCCACCTCTCCCCTTTACAAAGTCCATAATCCTCAGTTTGGTGAAGGACTCACCAAGATGAGTAAGTGTCCCAGGAGCCTTGGGGGTGCAGGGGGGATGCAGGGCAGCATGTCCAGGGGACTGGAGTATGAGGCCACAGTCAGGTTACTGGGGCCCCTGGTCACCCTGCTCAACCCTTTCCTCATCTGCCCACCCTGCTGCTTCACCTGCTCCCCAGGGTGGGATGTCCTCCACTTTCTGTCCCTCAGTGCAAGCACCAGGCAGTGGCCAGCAGCAGCAGGAAGAGCACAGAGGAAACTGAGAGGCTGTAGTCCCCAAAGCCCCACGGCTCTTTGGAGGTAGCAGGGTGAAGGAGTCTAGAGGAAGGGAGGAGTGTGGTGAGTAGGAAGAAGGGCCAGGCCAGGGAAGAAAGGAGAGGCCTGCCTGGTGCTGGCTGTGTGACCTCCAGCAGGTTGCTGGCCTCTCTCCTCCCCTGGCTCAGCTGCAGGCACAGGGACATTCTGACTGTTCCTTCAACACAGAGGCAGGTTCTACCTCAGGGCCCTTGAGCCAGCTGTCCTCTTGTTCCCAGATTTCAGTGACTTTTCAGCCCAGTCTGTATCACGCTGTTTTTAATTTGATGCATAGGGTTTTTTGCACTCAGACATTTTCCTGTTTGTTTATTTGTTTACATGTTTATTTTCTGTCTCCTGATTAGCTTGTCTGTCTCACATGTGAATTTGGTCTATGATGTGTCTCCAGTACCAGGTACCAAGGAGGTGGTAACTAATCTTGGTTGACTGAATTTATCCAATCATAAATGCAAATGACACACAAAGCTAAATATAAATGACAAAATGATTGGAAATGCAGGGATAAATTGAGAAAAATATACTTACAGTGAGAATTTTTTTAGGTTTGCTCTCAGAACTAGACAGATGTACTAGACAAGTAGTACAAGGACAATATTTTGAATAACCATAATAAAGTTGATAGAATGTATACACACAGATTCAACTCTGATCCTACAAAACATGATTCTTTTCTTAAGACCATGTTCAGTTATAAGATGGATTATATACTTGGCCACACATAAAAAAATCTTAATGAACTGAAAACGTCAAGTGTTCACAGGGCAGTCTTTCCTTATATTTTAATAAAATAATTTCATGTAGATACTTTAATGCTGTCTGGTGTAGTAAGGCTGTCACTTGCCCCATGTGGCTACCGAGCTTGTGACGTGTGGATGGCCTGAATTGAGATGTGCTCTCAGTGGAACATACACACCAGCTTCTTCAAAACTGAGCAGGGTAAAAAAGATGTGAAATAACTTAATAAATTATGACTATGTGTTGAAATGGGGCCAATTTGAAGTGAAAATATATTGGGTTCAATAAAATATATTAGGTAAAATACAATTTGTAATTTAAATGTATACTTAAAGAGGTAAAATTATTAAAACTAAATCACATGATCTAGAACAAATTAGTAATTGTCAGGGGTTAGGAATAGGAGTTTTTGAATAAGGTCAAGTTAAGTATCTTGCTTGTGGTTCTGATGGCACCTGTGATAAAATTGCATACACACACACACACACCCCTACATCTTCAAGGGGTTAAATTGTGTCAAAATGAACATGCTGAAATGTTAACCAGTACCCTAGATTATGACCTTTTTTTGAGATAGCATGTTTATAGAGTCAAGTTTAAATGAGGATTTTAATAGTTGGCCCTACTCCAATATGACTGGTGCACTTATTAAAAGGAGAAATCTGGACACAGATATGCATAGAGGGAGAATGTAGTAATTTTTAAATTTTTAGAACATTGGCTATTTTGGTGAGAACTATGTTTTTTTCTTTTCATTTTTATTCATTTACAGTTAGCATCCAATATTATATCAGTTTCAAGTGTACAACATAGTGGTTAGACACTCATATAACTTACAAAGTGATTCCCTTATAAGTCTAGGAACCACCTGACACTATACATAGTTATTATAATATTACTGACTATATTCCTATGCTATACTTTCCATTTCTGTGACTGTTTTGTAACTACCGATTTGTACTTCTTAATCCCTTCATTTTTTCAGTGTGAAAAAACCAGAACAATATTAATGAAGAATAATGATTTGAGCCTATTTATCTGTTTATCTGCACTTAAAAGCATAAATTTCACCATGAAGATTCATGACTGCTCTAAGGTTTGATTATAGTGAATCTGCAGTGTTCCAGTAATTTGTTTTTCTGTTTCTTTCATAATACATATATTTGTTAGACTATTGAATTTGGGATCTTATTTGTATTAATTTAATGATTTTTTTTTACATTACATAATATGTAAATTTTTAAGCTTGTGGGTCACAAGTAATTTTAATGTATAAACCCTGTACAAAGGCAACAATATAGTCACATTCAAAGGATCCAAGGTTAGAATGGTGTTACTGGAGAAATAAGAAATGGAAAGTTACTGATCAAAGGGTACAAATATCAACTGAGTAAGTTCTACACATCCACTGTACAACTTGTGCCTATGGTTAATAGTACTTGTGCACTTAAGATTTCATTGAGAATAGCTCGCATGTTAAGTATTCTTCCTGCAATAAAACAGTAACAAGAACAGTATAAAATATGTTTGTGGGTCATTTGGAGAATTTGAAAAATGAATTGAGTTTTAGGTGATATTAAGTACTTAAAAATAACTTTGTGTATTAGTTTTGGAGTTTATTGGTGACTTTTAAATCTAGAATGATTATTATTGAAAGAAAAAATTTTAAGGCATACCAATAATATATGATATATGGACAATCTCATATCTTGACAAGCTTCTAGAATATGCATTAAAATGTTTCAGTCTGCTTCCTTCAGTACTCAAAGGAGGGGTTTTGAACTGGATGATATAAAACTGGAAGAGATGACAGGTTTTGAAGTTGTTTTAAGTGTATTTAGAAATGCATTTCACTCAAATTGTGTAAATTAAAAATAATTTTTATTTTAAAGTATTTAAAGGAATGGAGGCATTCATGCAGTACTGGAAAAATGCAAGGTCTGGCAGAAATAATGCCAGATCCTGTACGTGAATGTCTCGCACGAGATGAACAGCAATTTGAATGTATTAACTAAAATGTGACAGAAGTGTGCTTGAGTGTGATATTGTTATTTTACAGAATTATGGTATTGTAATAAATGACAGCTCATTAAAATGGGGTGTTATTTGTACCAGACCCTGTACCATAAAACTTTACCATATAACTTTAATCACAGTATGTTAGAATAATTTTTCTATTTTATTATTATTGTTTTTAATCTCTTACTGTGACTGTTTACAAATTCAACTTCATTTTACCATGAATTAATTTAATTCATTATTTGTTACCTTTTGATTCAAATTTAAAATCTTGCACATATATTTATACATAAAAATGCTTGTACATTGTCTTTCAGTAACATCCAGTTGTTCCAGATCGCAGGCAGTTTCTTCTCTTTTGTCAAAGAAGGAGCCAGGAGCCACTGAGTAAAGGACACCCCTTGGTTAATGGTTCTCATATCTGGAGACAATGAAATGTGCGGTCATTTTCTTAAATTTAGTTTGTCTTCGACTTTATATATGATGAAATTATTTAATGGAAGGTATAATTTAACTTACTGGTTTTTTTAATGTATTGAGCATTTTATTTTGAAATTTTCCTGAGTTTTATTGAGATATAATTGGCATATAACATTAAATAAGTTTAAGGTGTATAGCATAATGACTTGATGGCTGCATATGTTGTGAAATGATTACCACAGTAAGTTTTGTTTACATTTATCACCTCACATAGTTTTAGTTTTTTTCCTTGTAATGAGAACTTTTAAGATCTACTTTCTTAGTAACTTTCAAATATGCATTACAGTAGTCCCCCCTTATCAGTAAAGAATATATTCAAAGATTCCAGTGCATACCTGAAACGACAGATAGTCCTGAAGCCTATATATACTATGTTATTTTATGCACATAGATGTATATACCTATAATGCAGTTGAATTTATAAATAGGCACAGTAAGAGATGAAAAACAATAATCATAAAATAGAACAATTATACTAATATACTGTTATTAAATTTATAGCAGTGGGGTCTCTTTCAAAGTATCTTTTGAATTGTTTATTTTGTCAGTTTTTCATTTAACATTTTCAGACCTTGATTGATGGCATGTAATTGAAGCCAGGCAAAATGATACCAAGAATGAGGGTGGACTACAGTATTAACTACAGTCATCATGTTGTACATTACATTCCTGGAACTTTTATATCTTATACCTGAAAGTTCGTACATTGTCATCACTATCATCTGATTTACCTGTGCACCTTTGTTAGGCAACCACACATGAGATCTCTGTTTCTGAGTTTGATATTTTAGATTCCACATATAAGTGAAATCATACAATATGTGTTTTTCTCTGTCTGACTTATTTCACTTAGCATAATGCCCTCAAGGTCCTCCCATGTTGTTGCAAACAGCAGGATTTTATTTTTATGTCTGAATAGTGTTTCATTGTGTGTGTGTGTTCCCTTTCTTTATTTCTGGTCATAGATACTTTGCTTGTATCTATGTGCTGCCTGTTGTGAATAATGCTACAGTGAGTGTGGCAGTGCAGATATCTCCTGGGATAGTGATTTCATTTCTGAAAGAAGTCCTATTTTTATAAATGTACTTTCTTTCACTGTGACCAGTCATTGTAACCCTTGTGGTCCAGTCCTCTGGGGAGCCCTCATATGTCGTTTCATGGTGGAGAAAGACACAACCCTGAACATAAGTGGGGAAAGGTGGCAGTCGTCTTACATTTCCTGAGAATTCTATAGGGCAAGAGACCACCTGAAGGAGACAGTGAGTTCAGAGTTTTGGGAAGTAACTTAGTTTCAGGATTTACCAGGACAGAAGATGCGTGACTCTCCCATGGGACTGAAATCGACTATATTTGACAGCTCTTGTGGGCTGGTCTTGTATCCTGTCCAATGTGCCTACCTGGAGGGTATAATCTGAGCAGTTTTTCTTTCTTAACACATTTCGTACCGCTCACGAGTTTTCTCGTTTTTCACGCACCTAAAGTGAATTATGATCTGTAGTATGCAGTCCCTGGCGTATGTCTTAGAGATTTCTATGCGGTACGCAATGTGTTAAAACCTCTGCCCCTCATTTCTCTGATCCATTGTTTTCATGTCACCTACTTTGTGGTAGACACAGTGACACTTCCCAGCCTTGTCTTTTTTTGGGCAGGGATAGGCACAGGGAGGTCATGCAGAGACTGAAGAGTGCAAAAGGGACCAGGGAGTTTGTCCCCTCTCACATGGCATCTAAATGAGGGCTATGTCTGCTCAGATGATGGCCCTGGCTGCTGGGCCTTAGTGGGGAATGGAAATGCCACCACCTCTCCATTGTCTCTTCAGTAAATTTGCACATGTAAAAACATTTACAAGAGGTTCTACCTGATTTTATTCTGGAAGTACTTACTTTGTGAAGATTTACTTGGGGACAATTTACTTTGAAAAGCACTCTTTAAAGGTTATACTTTCAACATTGCCATGAGGTGAAAAGTGCTGTTACGAAAACATCTTAAAAAATTAACAAACAGTGGTATGTAAACCATTACAAACTCTTTTGAGAAAACATGTTAAAAATAATATACCTCTCAAAGAATATTTAAATAATAGATAGGCTTAAAAAATGTATCTTAATTAGAGTAATTTGAAGTGAGAAATACAAGTACCTTAAGCAGGAGAATGGAACAACATTCTGTCACCAC
>PVJL010019459.1:0-13855 GCA_004026885.1 Lyroderma lyra | reverse complement strand
CAAGAGAATGAATCTGAACTGTGAACTGTCACTATATACCAAAATTATCTCAAAATACATTGAAGACTCCACATAAGACCCAAACAAATTAGTTTATTAAGGAAAATATTCATTCTAAACTTACAGGCCTTAGGTTCAGGGAGGATTTCATGAACCTGACCTAAGAGGCAAGAGAAGTAAAAAGCAAAAATAAGTGAATGTTACTATATTGAACTAAAAAACTTCTGCACAGCCAAAATAAAAAAAAATTTAACAAAACAAAAATGGAATCAACCAAATGGGAGAAAATATTTGCAAATAATGCCTCCGGTAAGGGGCTAATATCCAAAAAATATAAAAGGAACTTGTACACCTCAACACGAAAACAAATTATGTATATATTTGGCAAAGGACCTGAATAGACACTTCTCCTCAGACATGCAAATGACCAACAGATATATGAAAACATATTCAACTTCACCTACAATTAGAAAAATGTAAATAAAATTCACCATGATATATCACCTCACACCTTTTAGAATGGCTATCATCAACAAGACAAATAATAACAAGTTGCAAAGTCTGTGACGAAAAAGAAACCCTCACATACTGCTGTTGGGAATATGAATTGGTACAGCCACTATGGAAAACAATATGAAGGTTTCCTAAATAATAAAAAATAGAGTTATCATATAGCACAGCAATTCCTCTTCTGGGTATCTACTGAAAAAATCTGAAATATTTTTTCTCCAAAGATATATATAACCAGATGCATTATTAATAGTGTCCAAGACATAGAAACAACTGAAGGGCCTTTCAATAGATGATTGGATAAAGATCTGGTACATATACACAATAAAATACCACTCAAACATTAAAAAAATGGAAATACTGCCATTGGCGCCAACCATGCTAAGCAAAATAAGTCAATCAGAAAAAGTAAAAAGAAAACAAAACAAAACAACACACCATATGACTTCACTTATATGTGAAATATAAAACTGAAAGCAGCATAGGAACAAGACTAACATACGAAAAAACCCAGAAACACTTGGACACAGACAACATTTTAGTGTTTACCATAGGGTAAGGGAGAAGGGATGGAGAAAGAAGGGGTATCAAATATATGGTGATGGAAAGAGAACTGACTATGGGTGGTGAGCACAAAATAAAACACATAGATGACTTATTATAAAATTGTGTATTTGAAACCTATGCAATTTTGCTAACTGATATCACCTCAACCAATTTAATAAATAATTTTTTAAAATTTAATTAACCAAGCATGGCAAAGTCTCTTTTTCTCATATAATGTTCAGAGTAAAAGCCTGATTCAGATTATCACCATCCACAAAGAGCCCTCTGAATATTTGCATCTATTTTATAAAACAAGTATATTTAGAACATCCCAACATCTCCCACAAAATAACTTATTAAAGCATCAAATCAAGTCTAAAATATGTCTGATACCATTATCTCAAAAGTTCTAAATATAATCTCTAACTCAGGTATAGGCAACAATTTAGGTGAATACATCCTGGGGTAAAATCCTCTCCATATGCACACTTAGTAGGCATAATGTCTTCTTCTATAATACACCTGCAGGGCAGGCATAGAATAACAGATACAGATATTTTCATTCCAATAAGACAAAGTGAAAGTTAGAGTAAAACAATTATTAAAACCTTCTGACCTCCATTAGATCTCACGTCTAGGGGATGAGTTTCTGTAGCTCAGTCCCTACCTCTAGGCTTGTGGCTCTGCCTTAGGAGCCACCATCCTTTGTCCTGATGGATGCATGTGGTGAAAGAGGAATACACTCAACACTGTGTGTCCTGCCTGCAGATAATTAATTCCAAAGTCTTTTTTCACTTTGTTCTCTGCCTGTAACTAAAGACAAGTTCTTTCAACAGAGCCAAAATTTGAACTGAAGGTTTTATTTAACACTCTTGCAATTGCAAAAACATAGAAAAGTAAGGTTAACTCTGAATGCAGAAAATGCAAGGGGAGATTTATAGTTACAATTAAAAGCAGAAGGAGGAGTCTGTTGATAGAAGCAACTAAGAGGAGACATTCTTTGAACAGGAGGGTCTGTAGTGCTTATGCTGAAAGGGACCCACCATTGAACACTGGGTAAGAGGAGAAATGATGGTCTCTACTTCTCTGCGGTGCTTTGCAAAACAATATCCACTCAGGACCATGAGGGAGTGCTTAGGAACTACAGAGCTCATTTCTCAAAAAAGTAAGGGGCATAAGGGCCGGTCTCTGCTCAAAGCTTTTTATCTTTATGCTCTGTAAATATTTTATGACACCTGGACAGTAAGAAGTCTTGTAAAAGCTGTGGAAACACAAAGGTATCATCTCTTTTTACAATAAACTCTTATACATGTAATAACCAAACTTGTCAATGACCAGAAAATAGGATAATTTTAACTTCTACAATTGTGGCGTTAACCATGAATTTAGAACTACAATAATCTCCAATTCATAGAACAGTGAATTAGAAATAAATGAGGTCATTGTTACTGATCTCAGGTACTCTGAGTTTAATTTATTTGACTAATCATATTATCATTTTATCTTCTTTACATTTTTCCCTTAATGTCTAGGTAGAGAGATCCTGTGTAAACGGTCCCTCGTGCTTGTTGAAAACTCACAGCCTCTCCGTTATCTCTATAAATCTCTCTCTAATTTCTCAAAATCTCCAAGTCCCAAAAATAGAAAAGCATCTTCTCAACACTTTTATCTTCTTGGTCTCATTGAAGATAAGGAGGCCAGAGATACTCAGAGTTAAGGGCACTGACATCAGCATGTACACCAACAGCACTTATACAAGATCTGCCACCTGAGCTTCCTGTTCCAAGTGTATATTTGTACCCAGATCTCATGAACAGATATGTACTCATGAGAAGAGAACATCAATTCCTCACTCCTGTCAAGCTATCTGTATAGCTTAGCATCTTGAGGCTCAGAAAGACAAACACTGATGTCTGGGAATGAAAGAGATAGAATGTTGAGGGCAGACCTCTTTCTTGTCAAGATCTCCTCATGAAGATCACGTGGACAATTTACACAGGGGAGTGATTCTGTGTAGAGATGCTGCAGACTGGGTAAGGACATACCATGCAGTTGTACAGCAGTCACATCTACTTTGAAATAAAATTAGGGCTGTAGTACTGAAAGACTGAAAGTTGTGATGAATTGGCAGTCAGTAGGTAACTGAGAGAATAATTAAAGATGTATTTTAATAATCTGCGCTGAGGAAATGTTTATTTCTGCATATTAATATTTCATTAAATACAATGTGGCTGACAATATATATTTGCAGTTTTCCATTTTTATGTTCACATACCAATAGATTGAGTTATGATTCACTCAATTATATATTAAGGTTTGCACTTGTCTAAATGTCATAAAAATTGAGCAGTTTCAAATGTAACCTATGGGTCCACTAAGGGTTAAACATGTTCTTTCCCCCACTGTGAAGTCACAGGCCTCCTATTGAGAGAATTTCTTGCATCTGACAAGCTTGTGGCTCTTTCCTTTTCTTCTAGCCTTTTGAATGAGAAGCCTACCTGAGCTGGGCATCCTCACCATAATTTCTTAAGTGGGTCACTGGGAATGACCCAGTTAGAGGTCAAGTGCGTGGGGCTCTTCCTACTTTTTCTCATTGCTTTCAGGTTCAATAAAATGCCTATAGATTCAGAAAATACCTGCATCCTGCTCTACTGTGCAGTTGATTATGATCAAATACACATCATTGAAGCTATTATACTACAAGTAAACAAATGAACAATTGGTAAGGAAAGATTTACTGACAGATAAACAGTAACATGAAAAACTTCACACTTATGGAAATATATCTGCATGAACCCCACTTCTCTATACATTCTTATATAAATATTACAACGCAGAAAACCGCACACATTTTCATTACAAGTATGGGTTCTTCAAACTCAACTGAGAAAGTTAAACTAATTTCTGGAGCTAGTTCAGTGGAGCAGTTGGATCTAGGAGGGAGGAGCACAGACCCAGATACTGGGGTTTACTCTTAGCTGATATGTGCTCTTGGACAAATTTCACAGACCCTCTGTGCAGCATTGTGTAACTTTAACTGTAAAATTATGATATAATTTACTTAAATCAAATGTTTTACATAGATGCATTAAATAAAAAATGAAAAATGGGTGCTGACTCTTTATTTCAGCACAACCACTTATAAAAAAAATCATGATTTCCTGTATTCTCAAATTCACAAACACATTCACTAATGCACTGCCTTTTCAGTGTTTGCCCAACCTCAGATAGACTTATATAGTAGAAGACCATGCAAATTGCTCCCCCTCGGCTCTGCTAATGAAACCCATCCCAGCCCTGGCCCTGCATCTCTGGGACAGAGGCCCAAACCCTAGGATTCTCATGTTCTACAATTCCATGAACAGGACAAAACACAAATGACACACCAGGTAGTTTTGCCTCAGCTGAATTTTACAAGTTTCTATTTTAAGAGGCAATTTATGAATAACAAGAGACACTGTGTATGTGAGTGGATACGAGTGAGAGAAACAGTGGATTTGTGACAGTTTTCTGACCAGTATGTCTCTGTGTTTGTAGGTGTCCAGTGTGAGGTGCAGCTGATAAAGTCTGGGAGAGAATTGGTGGAACCTTGAGGGGGGTCTCTGTGTCCTGTCTGGATTCTCCTTCATTGATTAGGTAATACACAGGCCTGACAGGTATCAATATGAGACTTCAGTGTGCTTCACACATTAGTAGTGACAGTGATAGTTACCTCATACACTATGCAGACTCCATTAAGGACCAAGTTACCATCTCCCAAAACTATGCAAAGAACATGCTTTACCTGCAAATGACCAGCATACATGGCTGTGTATTATTGTGCGAGAAACATTGAGAGAAACTCAGTGTGAGCCTGAACACAAACTTCCATGCAGTGGAAAGAAGAGCTGGGTCATAGGGGGTGGCTCAGGATACTAGAGTGAGCTCAAGATAGCAGGGGAACTCAGGAGGTCCAGGGACATCTTGGGAACCCCCTAGAAGGCTCAGGTCACCACATGGAAGAGCCCAGCTGAGAAACTCGTGCCTAGAAGAATTGCAGAGGACATTCCTATTGGGATCAGTCATTTTTCTCTCCTCTTATACTCCCTTGAGACATTTCCTGCTTCTCCTTTTGTGTCTCTAGTTTCTCACATTCTCACTGCAGACAAAAAGTAAAAGGTAACTGTTTGCAAATGTGATTGATTTCTCACCCGCGTAATTAATGACTCCATGTCGCTATATGAGCTGCTTTACTTGGTTGATGAGCATAACATTTTAGGGGTTCTCAAAATTACTTGATTGAGGGAGATTTTTCCCATTCTCCAGTGTGGTTCTGAGCCCACACTCCTTCCCAGAGGCACAGACTGTCCTCATGTAGAGTGATCTATGCTTTCTGTCCTATGAGGATCTCTGCATTAGAAATAAGCATAACATTTATCAAATACATTTGAAAATAATTGTTTTCTGCCTTTTTACACTAATTGATGCTATCTACAAGTGTTAATTTATTTATTTGAACACTTAAATAGCCAACTTCTGAAAATTACAAATACCAACTTAACCAGAGATATTCTGACTTTTGAGATTAATAAAAAATTATAAATGTTGAGAGATACTTCTGTACCCTCAGGTCTCTCTCCTTTTCACACACTAACTCTGACCTTAAATATGAGATTTACTCAGACCAGAGTGTATAATGTATAATGTGTGCTACTTTTCATGAACAAACTGAGTATATTGTGTACACTCCTTTTCTCCTGGTCCTGCAAGTTTCATTCTCCTTAACACATTCTAGGGAGTTCCCTGATGGTGTAGTGGCTTAAGGCTTCGGTGCTGGCGCTGTCAGTGCTATGACCTGGGTTCGATTCCCAGTCAGGGAGCTACCCACATACCAAAAAGAAAAAAAAAAAAACAAAAAAACAAACACATTCTAACTTTTGATCTATGTAAACAAATTGGCAGAGTCATTGGTGTAATTAACTTCCTAGAATGTTAAACCAATCAGTTTTCTCCATGTCTCATTCTGCACAACTTTTTTCTAGCCATTGTTTGTCCTCATTGGCCATTTTCACTTCTGAAAGTGACTTCTTCTATTTCATTTTTCAGCCACCTTTATTTGGCATCTTTCCCACATTTAACATTTTTTTCTACATTTGCCTGACATTTAATGTTCCAATTTCTAAGATATGCATTTAATTCACTATACTATAAAACTCTAGTGTAATTAACACTCTAAAGCCCAATAAAATGCATTATTATTTAAAATTAATCAGGAAATAATGATGGGAGAGTTTCTGCTGGTCAGAGGGTTCAGGTAAATTAGAGATCAATAATTTTAAGAGTTGACCCAATTTTGTTCTACAGGGTCTTGTGCTCATTGAGTTTATATTAGAGATTCTTCTAGCTTTGACTCTTGTGGCTGTCCAGACCAGTCTTTCCTGTAGGCAGATATGGTTCTTCCCACTGAAAACCTGAGCAGACAAGGAAAGCTATTTATCCTATCTGTCAGCATGGCCCCATCCTGTAAGCCTATCTATAATCCACTTAATGACACCTTGAGTACTTCAGAAACAGATCCACCCTTGAGAACTAACAATTTGGGTTACTTTAATTTATCCATATACGTACATGGTGTTGCATTTGCTTCTTTCAGAACCAAAGTCCAAGGTACCAAATGTCCATATTACTGACGTGAAATTTTGCATGATGTGGTCTAAGAGACAAAAATCTGGCTGTGATTGAGAGAGTGGTGGTGTGGGCCATGAAAACATTACTTTGGGTCCAACAGTCGTACATTTTTCAAAATTGACCAGAGAGAGTCTTATGGGACAATAAAGAGCTGACACAAGTTTGATGTGAAACTGTCTCAGGTACTCTTTCCAGATTAAGTATTTTGTGCCACACAGTGATGACTCTGACTTACAAAAGACTCACTTTCATGCAAGGAAACATTCTCAAATGCACAGCGTACTGAGTGAATCTTAGGCTGGCACAGAAAGTGTATCCAGGTGTTTGTTTGGTTGGTTGGTTTTGTTTGGGGGGTGTTTTCGGTTTGTTTGTTTGTTTTTTATGCTCCTTGCCTGTCTTCTCTTATTTTCTCTTCTTCTTCTATTTTATTGGGTTTTAGTTGTACTTAGGCGAGTCTTTTCCACTTTGTTTGTATTTATAAGTTTCTTCTTCCAGAGAGCCCCAAGTCAATATTTTAATCAACAGTGGTCCCTCTTTGGAAATTGTTGAACTAACCCTTAGTTATTCACATGGGTCTGTGGGTCCTCTGTTTTATTACTGAAAAGGTGACAATATTAGTTTGATTTTTGTGACACAGGCAGAGGTGGCAACATCAGCACTCATAAAAGGTATTTATAGGATTCATGTAAGCCATTTGCCAATAAATCTGTGAACTGTAGCAACCCACCACTTCAATTACAGCTCATGTTTCTGTGATTTACTATCCAATGGGCCATGTACTTTTTTCCCTGAGTGCTCTATAAAATCAGAGACAACACTTGGTTGAGGCACACTACTAATAGGTCACAGAATAAGGGTCATTCCCCTGTAGCTATTGTCAGCCACAGCTTATTTTGGTTTTGAGACACAGTATTGACTCTAAGATACACAGAGAGACGCAGTCTCATACACAGGATCAGAGAACACAGTGTGGCATTTGCAATACCATGTTTCTATCTAAATGCCACTTAATTATCAAAATGTTAGACTCAGTCCGTTAACCACATGATAGAGACAAGGCAGAACTCAAGACATATGGCACAGGGCAGTGCATCCCAACACAATACCTCTCATTCCACAGTAGAACCTGTTAGCAAACAAAGCAGTAGAAGAAATACCTTTGTTGATGGGGTCATTGCCCATGAATATTTCTCACAGTGCCAATTATTGTGCTCACTCCTAAAATCAACATGGCCTCCACATGACATGTGATTTTGAGGTCTATACAGTGACCCGCCACATAACAAGTGACTTTGAGGGACTTTTTATCATTTACATAGGGGAAAACTGGACAGGTCTGGTGGCAAAACAAGTCCAGCATAGCTTGGGCATAGCAGAAGTTGTGGGATGAGCCTTCACTAGCCATGAGGTGAGGATGAAAAAAGTTTCCACATGCAGGAAATTTTCCCTTCCCAAGCCCCCATAGAAAGAGGCAAGTGTGTGTTTTCATTCAACCTGTCCAGATGTCAAACCAAAATAAGAAAGAAAAAGAAGAATCACCAGCCAAAAATTAAAAAATAATGTCAGGCCTTTTATTTGAAGTATATGTTTTAGTGTCTCTCTGGGTCTTCTAAGAAAGAGACACCAAGAAAAGATTACATTTTCATGAATTTTACTGAAAAATACCTGTGTCATTAAAATGCAGGTAAGATGATGGATATAACAGGGGAACTATCAGGTAATGATGCAAGTCTGTCTTCATTTGAAAGACAGAAGTAGGGAAGCTTAAGTAAACATTTCCTAAAGTGCTATGGAATCCACACACAGAGTCTAGAAACTTACTGGAGTGGCTGGGAACTAGAGATGTTTATCTGAATATCCCCATGATACAGTGGTGGGTATGTCTTGGTTGACGGCTTTGCCATATGTACATATAATTTTTTTGCTTCTCTGAGGACATGCAGAAGAAACATGTGTGCTGCAAAAAAAACCTCTAAATTTCACATTTACCTTATTTGATTTTCTTTTTAATTTTACGGGAAGTTCTGGCCCAGTGTTTTCTTTCTCAGTAGCAATGTTTACATGTTGAATGACAAGACTTGTTCTTATTATCATTGTTTTACATCCATGTACCACATTATTACCCTTCTTTCACCAAGAGAAGAATACAGACTTATTGAAATGCTGATTCTTGGGTTTGGAGGTGGTTCTGCACACCTCAGAACCTACACAGAACACCCCAGATACAGTTTACAATCAATGAGTTTCCCATATTGGATGAACTTAAGGTGCCCTGCCTCCATGATTTCTGCTTAGATTTAATTGTGAGGTTCAAAATTAGGAACTCATTAGGCTATCACACTTCAGCTTTATTTTGCACTCAGCATCATCAGAAACAGATGAAATAACACAATCTCTGGTTTCATAACATCAAGCCTTCAAAATTATTTCATTGAAATTGTGGTTAAAGAAAAATATTGCTATTCAAATTTTCCAATCAAAACTCAGTATCTGATTACTTAATCTAGGAAAATAAAAAATAACAAAAAAATGGTTACTGTTGATTTTTAATACAATGTGCACACATCTGCATTCCAGTGTGAGGTTCAGAAATTCGAACCCTAAGAAAGTAATCCTCAGTTGACTCACTTGATGAATAAATAAGAGTAAATAATCTGATATGGACAGATGGGTGAGATGGTTTTATTTTAAAAAACTGTGAGTCCTTTGATTTTTTCCATTCACCCTAAAGTCTTCTGGACATGTTAACCAGAAGCAGATAGAACACCTGTTTGGAAAAGCCAGGTGTACAATAGACATGGCAGAATGTATCAGGACATCTCCTGAGTGCTCTGTGAACTGGGAAGGGCTCCCATGACAAGAGAATGATTGAAACCAAAGGGATAGGGGAGGGAAAACTAGCAGGCAGGGCAGTGTCAGGACAAAATGCTCCAGATGTTGGGGTGGGGAGGATACCCATGAAACTGACCGGGGAGGATTCTGTACAGAAACTGTCTCATTTAAAAGATGTTTGTCATCAGTTTACTGAGGATACTTGAATTAGAGGAATTGTGGTTATGCATAACATAGAAAGAGTTTCCTATTTCTTAGAGCTGCAGAGTAGAGGAGCACATTGGGGTTGCTGCAGGACCTAAGGTTCACCATTGAACAATCACACATAGCTGTATCAGATCCAAACACACAGCAGGTTGTTCCTGACAGGACTGCTCTCACACAGTGTTGAATCAAACCCTGTCAAGTTTGTTCATCCTGACCCAGACCCTGAGGGGAATTGTGTTTTCCCTTCCCTAAATTCTGACTGGAACTCACAGAAGAAACACCTGATTGCAGTGTGGGCCCTCCTGGGTGGTTCTGTGGCAACCAGGATGGCCATCACTCAATACCCCACCTACCAGTTGACTGTATGCTTTGTGACTAGGGCACCTTTTGCTTTGGTACAACAGGTACCTCATTACTACAAATAGGCAACTGTCTGAGAAGACTTGAAGGCTTTGTAGCTTCAGCTTCTACTCTGACAATAGGAGATGAAAAGAAAATTGCAGCAATTCACAAGAGAATGGGAAAAGAACAAGATTTTGGAGGAGCTCATCCAGCAGGGTGGGAGTTTAAATGTCTATTAAAGATTGCAATTACAAAGAAGATATTAATTTTGTCAGCATAAACATTTAAATGCAGCATGTCAGAGTTTGAGTGGAATGAGGGAAGGCCCTCCTGCTTTCTAGAGTTTGAAAAATGCATACACATTTAATTAATATAAACAACCAGAAGTTTGAGGTAAAGAGATTTCAGATGCATTTTGAAGTTCTTCCTATATTTTTTTATATATTTAAATCTTTTGGAGTTACCTTTCTTTATAAATTATCTTTTTTATTTTTTATATATAGAAATGCAAAAATTACTTTTTTTTACACTTAGTACTAATTAGTTTACCAAAATATCTTACAAATTTTTACATATTATTGCACATTTAGTTAGTGGGAGAACACACTCCTCTCATATCTGAATATTGACAGTTTTACTTATTACAATAATTTATTTTACATATTTCCCTGTGTCTCAGTGAAAATGTTGAATAGAAAGTGTGCTGGCAGCCATTCTTTTGTCAATCACAGTTATTGTTCAATGCTTGAATCATTCAATAGTAAATGGAACATGCTTTATTTACAGATCATCTTTAATTAGGTAAGCCCTCATTGTGTTTGATAATAATGAGAATTTTTCTTTTATAATCAAATTGAATTGATTGAATTTTAAAATTTGATTACATTGACATTACCTTAATAAAGAGCACTCAAAGAAAGTGTCTTATCTTTTTTATGGAATTGTGTTTTGTTTACAAACATTTTTATTAGGCTGTCTGCATTTTTCCATAAGACACATAGACCCATAATTTCTTATTCTTGTTCACATTTGTCAGTGTTTGGAGTTAATGTCATACTAGGCACATGAAAGATCAAGTTATTATTCTTCTAACACATGCTTCACTAATGATCTGACAAAATGTGGGATTCATTATAGATTACCTGTATCCAGAATGTCAGTGTTTTCTCCAAGCCTGGAACCACTTGCCCCTGCAGAAGTAGAGACAAAGAGGAGAAGCACAGAGAGAAGGTCATATCTCTCTTGCCAGCATACCAAAGATTTTTCTCTGATTACAGGGAATTTTCACCAAATTTCCACACTGCACAGGGAATACTGAAGAGAGGCACTCATCCCTGCACTGAGGCACTGCACTCTATGTAGGTGCCCAAACACAGAACTCCCTATATAGTGTGAGGATATGCAAATACAGGTCTGTTCTGCTGATGAATACCAGCGCAGCCCTGACCCTGCAGCTCTGAGACAGGAACCCTAGCTCTGGAATTCCCATGTGTCCCCAGTCTGTGATCAGGAGTTTGGGCTGAGCTGGGTTATCCTTGTGGCTATTTTAAGAGGTAATTTATGGAGAACAAGACACTCTGAATATTTGAGTTGAAAATGAATGAAAGAAACTGTATCTGTGACTGTTTTCTGACCAGAATGTCTATGTGTTTGCAGGTATCCAGTGTGAGGTGCAGCTGGTGGAGTCTAGGGGAAAATTGGTGCAGCCTGGAGTGTCTCTGGGACTTTCCTGTACAGCCTATGGATTCACCTTCAGTAGTTCTGGCATGCATTGTGTTTGACAGGCTCCAGGGAAGGGACTGGAGTAGGTTCCAGTTATAGGGTATGATGGAAGTCAGAAATACTATGCAGACTCTGTGAAGGCCCAACTCACCATCTCCAGAGATAGCACCAAGAACAGGCTGTATCTGCAGATGACCAGTCTAAGAGCTGAGGACACGGCTGTTTATTACTGTGTGAGACACATTGAAAGGAAGTCAGCATGAGCCCACACATAAACCTCCCTGCAGGAAACAGAATGACTAAGCTTCAGGGGTCCACATGACATTAGAGGGCACAAAACTCTCTAATAATATGCATCCAGAGAACACCAAACTCAGAGACCAGACCTAGGAGCACGTGAACATCTGGCTAAGGAAAAATCTTCCGGTTGGGAGCAGTGATTTCTTCAAACATCTCAGCTGCCCCAAGGACAATTTTTGAATTTTCTCTGTGGTTCTAATTTCTCCTTTTTTCTCCAACTAACAAAGAAGGAGGTAAGATTATTTACAGTGACCATCAGCAGTGAGTGAAAATTTTTATTTCACAGTTTTTATGTAGCCTCTTTTATTTCTTGGTAGAGACCATCCTGAGGGCTCTCATCTTTTCTGTGGTTCTGAAATATTTCCCAAAAAGTGAGACTCCAGTACAGTGCAGGTCCTTGTGTACTGAGATCAGGCTCTCTGGCCTCCACACACCCAGAATCTTCACATAGAGACATTCTTTAGATAGGCACAAATGGCCCTACAGGGATATGTTTGACCCCTAAAGGGCTTTACTCTCAGTGACATTTTCTTCCCTATTACACAATGACCACTCATTTTCATTTACTTAAGTGTAGATTGACACACACACCATTACCTTCTGTCATTTATTGTTCCAATTTTCACTAAATCTGTCCTAGACCTAGAGCACCATGGGAATGGAGTCTGACATGCTCACAGCTCTTCCCATAACACCCAATAAAGAAGGGAGTTTCAGTACAAATGAGGACATTTGTGTGCCCCACATCATCTCCTAACATCCGTCTAGAATGTCTGTCTAATTTTGGACACTTTAGGGGAAGTTACATTCAGGGGTTTTAAAGTGTTCCTACTGATCCCAAACGTCATGGAAATGTATGATTCAAGGTCACACAGGCACTATTGCAAGACAGTGTGTACTAGTTCAAAACACAGCTCGCTACTGACCATGGAGCACCACTAACAACACAGAAATCTTCTAACAGAGGACACACTGATGAACTGCCTGAAACAGAACACCTTGGCTGACACCTCCCAAGTAGTCATGATGATGAGACAAAAGTCAGAGAACAGAGTAAGTCTGCTGGTCATTTCTCATTTCACAGTGAACACCCCATAAACAGAGTCAGATATTTGTGAACTAAAGGTATGGAAAAGACATTTAGCAGAACTGAGACAAAACCTCCAATTTGAAATAAGTTTAGGAGAAATTCTTACACTATAGAAGAAAGCAAATGAGCCAAATGTACTTAAGAAGTCAAATAAAAAATGGAGAATGAATGAATATTGCTTTCAGTACAAACATTTAAATGTTGTTTTCTGCCTTTTGTTTATAATCTTTCATGGTCTATAAAAGTATCCATTAAATTAATCATACAATCAAATGGCTAACTATTAAAAATACTTATGTAGAATCAATAATCTAAACCCTAATTTTTGTAATTGAAAAGTATTGTAAAGTTTGCAAGTTGCTCTCACCATATATTCTGATATTCTATTCTATTGCTAGAGCAAAACCCTGACCTCAAACTTGGATCTTTCATTCCTAAATCTTCTATGAAATGAAAGAAATCTAGATAATGTGCCTGTATCATGCAGACTGTGTGCCTCCGAGTGACCATTAAGGGAATGATCACTTTCACAATCCTGGACCAGGACATTTCATTGGGTGAGCCTAATTACAAGTAAAAAAGGTACTTTCTTGTTAGAGAATTGAACTAAAGATTTAGAAGTCATTTTAAAGCTATTCA
>PVJL010019458.1:0-13851 GCA_004026885.1 Lyroderma lyra | reverse complement strand
TTTTTTTTTGTTTTTAATCCTTATTAGTTCTTTATATATTTTAGATATTAGACCCTTATCTGATGCGTTATTTGCAAATACTTTCTCCCATTCAGTTCGCTGTCTCTTTGTCTTGTTCATGGTTCCTTTTCCTGTGCAGAAGCTCTTAAGTTTGATCAAATCGCATTCCTTTATTTTTGCTTTTACTTCCCTTGCCTTTGCGGTCACGTTCATGCAGTCTTCCTGGAGTCCTAGGTCTATAAGTTTAGTACCAAAGCTTTCACGTTTACAGTTTTTTTGTAGGTCTGATATGAAGGTCTTTAATCCATTTCGAGTTAATTTCTGTATAAGGAGAGAGTTCACAGCTCAAGTTCATTTTTTGCATATATCATTCCAGTTTTACCAGCACCACTACTGAAGAGGCTGTCTTTTCCTCATTGTATTTTTTTGCTCCTTTATCGAAAATTATTTGTCCATAAATGTGTGGGTTTATTTCTGGGTTTTCAGTTCTATTCCATTGGTCTTTATTTCTGTTCTTCGGCCAGTACCAAGCTGTTTTGACTATTGATGCTTAGTAATATCAATTGAAGTCAGGGAATGGAATGCCACCAGCCTTATTCGTTTATGTAGTATTTCTTTGGCAATTCAAGGTCATTTATGTTTCCATATAAATTTACTAATTCTTTTATCCATTTCACGAAAGTATGATTGTGGGATTTTCATGCGTATTGCATTAAATATGTAGATTCCTTTAGGAGAATGTCCATTTTAAAAGTCTTAAATTTTCCATCCATGAACAGTGGATATTTATCCACCTATTAAAGTGTGTTTCACGTTCCTTCAAAAGTGTCTTATACTTTTCTGTGTATAAGTGTTTCACTCTCTTCATTAGGTATTTCATTCATTTTGTTTTGATAGCAAAGAGAATTGATACCCTCATTTCTTTTTCTGTGGATTTGTTGTTTGTATGTAGGAATGCTGTTGATTTTTTTACATTTATTTTGTGTCTTGCGACTTTACTATATTTGTTTATTGCTTCTAATAGTTTCTTGGTAGAATCCTTGGAATTATTTATATAAGGCATCATGTTATCGGCAAGTAGTGATAATTTGACCTTTTCTTTCCAAATTTGGATACCTTTGATTCCTTTCTCTTCCCGATTGCTCTGACTAGAACTTCCATTACTATATTCAATAAGAGTGGTGACAGGGTGCAACCCCTGTCCTTTTCTTGATTTTAAGGAATAGGCTTCAGCTTTTCCCCATTGACTATGATGTTAACTGAGGCCTTGTCATATATGGCCTTTATGATGTTGAGATGCTTTCCTTCTATACCTATTTTATTTTGTGTTTTGATCATAAATGGATGCTGTATCTTGTTGAAAGCTTTTTCTGCATCAATGGGAAATGGTCATACGTCCTTTATGTTTGATTTTGTTTATTTGGTGTATCACATAGTTTGATTTTCATATGTTGAACCATCTTTGTGCTCCTGGGATGAATACCACTTGATCTTGAGGTATGATCATTTTGATGCATTGCTACATTCTGTTTGCTATTATTTTGTTTAGAATTTCTACCTCTTTGATCATCAGAGATACTGGCCTATAATTTTCTTTCTTTTTATTGTCTTTGCCAGGCTTTGGTATTAGAGGAATGTTGGCCTCATAGAATGAGTTAGGAAGTAGTGCTTCTTCTTCAATTTTTTGGTGGTGTCTGAGGAGGATAGTTGTTTATTATTCTTGAATGCTTGGTAAAACTCACTGGTGAAAAGATCTGGTCCATGGCTTTTGTTTTTAGGGAGATTATGGATAGTCATTTTAATCTCTTCACTATGAATTGGTCTATTTAAATTATGGAGAATTTCCTTGTTCAATCTAGGTAAGCTATGAGGTTCTAAAAACTTGTCCATTTCTTCTAGGTTGTTAAATTCAGTGGCATAAAGTTCTTCATGAGATTTTCTTATAATCCCATGAATTTCTGTTATATCCGTGGTAATTTCTCCCCTTTCATTTCTAATTTTGGATATACGTGTCCTTTCTTTTCATCGTTGATTAGTCTCGCTAAGGTTTTGTCAATTTTGTTGACTTTCTGAAAGAGCCACCTCTTTGTAATGTTAATTTTTACTATAATTTTCCTGTTCTCTAATTGGTATAGCTCTACTTTAATTTTTATAATTTTTTTCTTCTGTTGACTTTGGGATTTGTGTGCTCTTCTGTTTCTAGTTCTTTAAGATGGTATGTTAAGTTGTTTCCTAGTGATTTATATTGTTTCTTTAGAAAGGCCTGTATTGGTATAAATTTCCCTCTTATCACTGCTTTTGCTGTGTCCCAATAATTCTGGTATGTTGTATTTTCATTGTCAGTAATTTGTATATATTTCTTAATTTCATCTTTTATTGTTTTTTTATCCAGTCCTTTTTAATTGAGCTGTTCTTCATCTCCACATATATGTGTTTTTTTCTGCTTTCCTTTTACAGTTGATCTCCAATTTCAAAGCATGGTGGTCTGAGGATACACATGGTATAATTTCAATCATCTTGTATTTGCTGAGGCTACTTTTGTGTCCCAGCATGTGGGATAACTTTGAGAATATTCTATGTGCACCAGAAAAGAAGGAATAGTCCCTTTTAGCTGGATGAATTGTCCTGCCAATATCAATTATGGCCAATTGCTGTAATGTGTCATTCAGTGTTGGTGTTTCCTTATTTATTTTCTGTTTGGTTGATCTGTCCATGGCTGTTAGGGCGGTGTTTATGTCTCCCACAATGATTGTGTATTCATCAGTTTCTCCTTTCAAATCTCTTAGTAGTTTCTTCGTCTATTTTGGTGCATCCTGGTTAGGAGCATATATATTAAATAGTGTCAAGTATTATTTTTTCTGTATTGTTCCTTTTGTCCTCATGTAATGTCTGGGCTTGTCTTTTACTATCCCTTTTAACCTGACGTTTATTTCATTAGGTATAAGTATGGCAACTCCTTCTTTTCTCTGGTCACCATTTGGTTGAAGTATTGTTTCCCATCCATTCTCTCTGAGTCTGTGTTTGTCCTAATGGCTGAGATTGGTTTCTTGGAGACAGCACATAGGTAGATTCTGTTTTTTAATACAGTCTGCCACTCTGTGTCTTTTTATTGGTGAGTTCAGTCCATTAACATTTAGAGTGATGATTGATACAGGAGGATTGCCTGTGACCATTACTTATTTCCTTTTTTCATTTGTTTTATTTTTGTTTCTTTCCTGTTTCCCCAACTGTGTTCCATTTTCCTGATGTTTTGTTTCAGATCGAAGAGACTCTTTCAGTATTTCTTGGAGTGCTGGCCTTGTCCTGGCAAATTCCCACAGCTTCTGTGTGTCTGAGAAGGTCATTATTTCACCTTCATATCTGAAAAATATTTTGCTGGATAAATTATTCTTGGTATAAGTTACTCTCTTTTCTGTTTTTGTATATTTGATTCCACCGTCTTCGGGCTTGCTGCATTTCTGCTGAGAAATAAGATGACATCCTGATGGGTATTCCTCTAAAAGTTAGAGTTCTTTTTTCCCTGGCTGCCTTGAGAATTCTCTCTTTCTCTCTAGTTTTGGATATCTTTACTACCATGTGTCTTGGAATAGATCTGCCAGGGTCCTTGTTTTCAGGCTGCTTGTTTTCTTTTTCTACTTGTGGTTCCAGTTCTTTCCATAGGTTTGGAAAGTTCTCATCTAGTATTTGTTTGAGTGTGCTCTCTGTAGATTGCTCTACCCATTCTTCGATTACTATTATCCTGATGTTGTTTTGTCTCATGGAGTCAGATAATTCTTGCAGAATTCTTTCGATCCTTTTGCTCCCTTCCTCTTTCTTAGCTGTTTCCATGTTCTGATTTTCAATATCAGTAATTATTTCCTCCATGTGGTTTGCCCTATTTCCTATGGCATTATTTAGTTTCTCACTTCTTTTATTGTCCTATTTATCTCTTACATTTCTAACTCAATCTTTCTCAGGGTTTGAATTTCTTTGTTAAATTGTTCCTTTTGTTCATAGAGTTTTTATTTATGTCATTCATCTCCTTATTTATGTTGTTTAAATCAGCCATGGTGCTCTGCCAGTATGTTTTCATTTCTCTCAGAGCCTTTAGAATGGCTACTTGAAGTTCTCTGTAACTTATGCCAGAAACTTCTAGATCTAAGAGGCTGTCTTGATAAATTTCCTGATCTTTTTGAGAAGTTTAAATTTTAAGGAATTCATCCTGTATGCTGGGTTCTTCCTCATTGACATGAGTAAATTACGTTCAGTAGTAGTGCACCAAAGCCCAGATTGGTACTTTTGTGGAGACTTGGTGTAGGGCAGACATAAGGTGGCACTGTGGGGTGAAATTTTGGGAGAGAGGGTTTGTCTATTTCTTATTTCTGGTCTCCTGCTACATTTGGAGTCAGTGTGCGTCTGTCATGGTCCCTTCACTTCCTGCATTTTTTTGGTTGTTGAGGCTGTAGGAAAGGTAAGATGCCAAGAAAAGGCACACTGGGACAATTCCTCCTTCTGCCCTATGCTGGGGAAGCTGGGTGAAGCGCGCCGAGGCTGCCTTTCTTTCTAGGCCTGCTCCTGCGACCAAGTTTTGGGCATAGTCTGTGGACTGAAACTAATTATAGGAGCCAGGGGCATGCGAGGAGGCATGCGCATAAGCCGACGATGTTTTTTTTACCCCGCGGTGGAAAGGGAGCCAGTTTCTGTCTGCAGCGGGCGGTATGGCAACTGTAGCCCCATGCAGGAGCCGCAGGAGCAGCACCAGCAGCAGGTCAACCGGGAAATTCGGGCTGCGATCAGGAACCCCAGGGCTGCACAGGAACCGTGCTTGCCTGCGTTGTGTTTCCCAAGAGAGCATAGTGCCACAATGTCGTCTCTGCAGTTCAGAGTCCTTGCTCTGCCCTGCTAACACTCAAATGGTACAGAGGCTGACTCCCAAGCTCTGTCCCCAACTCGCCGCTCCAAATTCCAGCTCTCCAGCCCAGCTCCACAATGACTCCCACTGTTCTGCCACTTTCCTAGGGTTTTCCCTCTTGTCACCTCTTGTCCTCTCCCCCTCTCATGCACTGCACTGCTCCTGGATTTTCACCTCCGATCCGGTCCTTTTGCGATCTGTCTTTGATCCCTCCCCTCTCTCCAACTCGCCCCCTTCTCTCTAACCTTAAGGTGTTTACTTGCAATACATGGATTTCTCAGCTGCTCTTTTTGTCCCTCAGAGTCCTCTTTCTTGGATCCTGGGGTCATTCAATTGTGTTTTCTGGGAGAGAATTTAGGGACTTCCTATCCAGTCACCATCTTGCCCTCCAAACTCCAAGTATTGAAGAGAATTTTATGAACATCAACAAAGATAAAAGGTTATTTTTAATTTGTGGAACCAGCAACTGTTAGTCTTGTAATATCTTCTCTTCTGGTTATTGGATGCCCCTGACTATTGACAGAATGTGAAAATTATATGAGGGACCTGAAAATCCAATTTGGAAAGTTTTATTCAAAGAGAGAAATATGGGCATGGCAGATGAATGTAGCAGGGTCCAAGGCACACAGTTGCCCTGAACTTTGGGTTCGCTCTTCTTATACAGAAAATGTACAGGCACATTCATCAATATCAAGATGTGGTCACTTGTAAAAAATCACAGGTAGAATCGGGCCACAGTAAACTTTTCCTTCGCACTAGCCAAGCTCAGGTAAGCTCGTTTTCTGAGATCAGGCTCATTGTTGACAGAGCAGTAGACATATGAGTTATTTTATTTGTAGTTAACTAAGCTCAGCTAAACTTGGTTCCTGCTAGACCCCTCAAGTTTTTTTTATTAACTCTTTTGCTGTCTAATCACTATCATCTGCCCAAATTCACAGTTCCTTCTTGAGAACATGTGTGACGCATAAAAACAATCACTATGATGGATTTCATTTAACATCTGACTTTATTTCAACTTTCAATTTGAATTAAAACTTGGCACCATTACTGTGAAGAATCAATTTTCAATAAAATAAGTGTGTCATCTTATAGCATTTTCCAAAGAAAAAGCAAAAGAATCATCAACATTTACAAAAAAGCAGAGGACTTTCAGTAGAATAGAAGTGTTGAGTTAACCAAGTGTTTTGAATTATCACTTTCATTAAAGACAATCGTTTATGTGAGTGGTATCTAACACTTTGGCTTCTCTGGGCCACATTGCAAATGGAATTCTCTTGGGTAACAAATAAAATACAGTAATACTAACAATAGCTGATAAGATATAACAAAAAATTACGCCATTTGCTGCCTTTTAAGTATTTGTATTGGGCTACATTCAAAGCCATCCTGGGCCACAGATTGGTCAGGCCTGCCTTATATGAAGCTCGTTGGATATTTTCCTTCTAAAACATTGGAGAAAAGTTTTAAAATTCATTTTTATTGTTAGACTTATTGGGGTGACATCTGTTAGCATGGATAACATAGCTTTCATGCATACAATTCTACATTGCATTGTCAACTTATTGTATAATAAGGTCACCACCCAGTGTGAGTTCTCTTTCCAGCACCTTATAATTAGCTTCCCATCCGACCTCCCACACCCCCTCCCCTTTTTCCCCTCCCTAACCCACTCATTCCCAAATAAACATTGAACTATTGATTATGTCCATGTGTTGTTTGTTTGTTTGTTCATTTCTTATCTCTTTGTTCCTTTCAGTTTATATTCCGCATATGAGTGAAATCATACAGTTCTTTTGTTTTTTCCGTCTGACATAGTTCACTAAGTATGATGATCTTCAGGTTCATTCATTTAGTACCAAATGACACTATTTCATCTTTTCTTAGAGCTGAGTAATATTCCATTGTGGATATGTACCACAGCTTCTTTATCCAGTCATTTTCGCAGGGCACTTTGCTTGTTTCCATGTTATGTCCACTGTGAACAGTGCTGCAATGAACATTGGGGGACATAAGTCTTTTTGGACAAAGGTTTCAGGTTTTTTGGGTAGACCCCCAGGAGACGGATTGCTGGGTCAAAGGGGAACTCCATTCCCACTTTTCTGAGGAAACTCCACACTGCCTTTCACAGTGGTTGTAGTAGTTTTCACTTCCAACATCTGTGTACCGGAGTCCCTTTTTCTTCACATCCTCTCAAGCACTTGTTATTTCTAATCTTGTTTATAATAGCCATTCTAACAGGTGTGAGGTGATACCTCATTGTGATTTTGATGTACATTTCCCTGATAGCTAATGAGGTTGAGCATTTTTTCATATGTCTGCTGGCCATTTATACTTCTCCGTGGGAGAAGTGCCAATTTAGTTCTTCTGCCCAGTTTATAATTGCGTTGTTTGTTTCTTTGTTATTAAGCCTTATTAGTTCTTTATATATTTTAGATATTAGACCCTTATCTGACGCGTTATTTCCAAATATTTTCTCCCATTCACTTGGCTTTCTCTTTGCTTTGATGATGGTTTCTTTTCCTGTGCAGAAGCTTTTTAGTTTGATAAAATCCCATTCATTTATTTTTGCTTTTACTTCCCTTGCCTTTGAGGTCAGGTTCATGAAGACTTCCTGGAGTCCTAAGACTATAAGTTTAGTACCAATGTTTCCTTCCATACAGTTTTTTGTTGTAGGTCTCATAAGAAGGTCTTTAATCCATTTCGATTTAATTTCTGTATATGGAGAGAGTTCCCACGTCAAGTTCATTTTTTGCATATATTATTCCAGTTTTCCCAGCACCACTACTAAAGAGGCTGTCTTATCCTCATTGTATGATTTTTGCTCCTTTATCGAAAATTATTTGTCCATAAATATGTGGGTTTATTTCTGGGTTTTCAGTTCTATTCCATTGGTCTATATTTCTGTTCTTCTGCCAGTACCAAGCTGTTTTGACTCTTGATGTTTGTAATATTAATTGAAGTCAGGGAATGTAATGCCACCATCCTTATTCGTTTATGTAGTATTTCTTTGGCAATTCAAGGTCATTTACGTTTCCATATAAAAATACTAATTCTTTTCTCTATTTAATGAAAGTATGATTGTGGGATTTTCATGGGTATTGCATTAAATATGTAGATTGCTTTAAAAAAATGTCCATTTTAACAATGTTAAATTTTCCTATCCATGAACAGGGGATATTTTTCCACCTCTTAGAGTCTGTTTCAATTTCTTTCAAAAGTGTCTTATACTTTTCTGTGTATAAGTTTGACACTCTCTTTATTAACTTAAACCTCAGGTATTTCACTCATTTTGTTTTGATAGCAAAGCGAATTGATTCCCTCATTTCTTTTTCTGTGGATGTTATTGTTTGTATATAGGAATGCTGTTGATTTTTTCACATTCATTTTGTATCCTACAAATTTACTATATTTGTATATTGCTTCTAATTGTTTCCTGCTAGAATCTTTGGAACTTTTTATATTAGGCAACATGTCTCGGCAAATAGTGACAATTTGACCTCTTCTTTCCAAATCTGGATACTTTTGATTCTTTTCTATTGCCCGATTGCTGTGGCTAGGATTTCCATTACTCTATTCAATAACAGTGGTAATAGGGGCATCCCTGTGCTGTTCCTGATTTTAAGGAATAGGCTTTAGGTTTCCCCATTGAGTATGCTGGTATCCGAGACCTTGTCATATATGGCCTTTATTATGGTGAATGCTTTCCTTCTATACCAATTTTATTTTGTGTTTTTTTCTTAAATGGATGATGTATCTCGTTGAAAGCTTTTTCTGCATCAATGGGAAATGGTCATACGTCCATTATCTTTGATTTTGTATATGTGGCGTATCACATAGATTGATTTTCGTATGTTGAACCATCTTTGTGCTCCTGGGATGAATACCACTTGATCTTGAGGTATGATCTATTTGATGCATCGCTATATTCTGTTTGCTATAATTTTGTTTAGAATTTTTGCATCTTTGTTCATCAGAGATACTGGCCTATAGTTTTCTTTATTTTTATTGTCTTTGCCAGGCTTTGGTATTAGAGGAATGTTGACCTCATAGAAGGAGATGGAAGCAGTGCTTCTTCTTCAATATTTTGGAGGAGTCTGAGGAGGATAGGTGATTATTATTCTTTGAATGCTTGGTAAAACTCACTGGTGAAACGTTCTGGTCCATGGCTTTTGCCTTTAGGGAGATTATGGATAGTCATTTTAATCTCTTCACTATGAATTGGTCTATTTAGATTATGGAGATCTTCTTGTATCAATCTAGGTAAGCTATAAGGTTCTAGAAACTTGTCCATTTCTTCTAGGTTGTTAAATTCAGTGGCATAAAGTTCTTCATAAGATTTTCTTATTATCACATATATTTCTGTGGTATCCGTGGTAATTTCTCCCATTTCATTTCTAATTTTGAATATATGTGTCCTTTCTTTTCATCCTTTGATTAGTCTCGCCAAGGTTTTGTCAATTTGTTGACTTTCTCAAAGAACCAGCTGTTTGTAATATTGATTTTTTCTATTGTCCTCCCGTTCTCTAATTGGTATAGCTCTGCTTTAATTTTTATTATTTCTTTTCTTCTGCTGACTTTGGGATTTGTGTGCTCTTCTATTTGTAGTTCTTGAAGATGGTATGTTAAGTTGTTTCCTTGGGATTTTTCTTGTTTCTTAAGACAGGCCTGTGTTGATATAAATTTCCCTCTCATCACTGCTTTCACTGTGTCCCAATAATTCTGGTATGTTGTATTTTCATTGTCAGTAATTTGTATATATGTTTAAATGTAATCTTTTATTGTTCTTTTATCCAGTCCTTTTTAAATGAGCTGTTCTTCATCTCCACGTATATGTGTTTTTTTCTGCTTTCCTTTTACAGTTGATCTCCAATTTCAAAGCATGGTGGTCTGAGGATACACATGGTATAATTTCAATCATCTTGGATTTGCTGAGGCTACTTTTGTGTCCCAGCATGTGGGATAACTTTGAGAATATTCCATGTGCACAAGAAAAGAAGGAATAGTCTCCTTTTGCTGGATGAAGTGTCCTGCCAATATCCATTATGGCCAATTGCTGTAATGTGTCATTCAGTGTTGATGTTTCCTTATTTATTTTCTGTTTGGTTGATCTGTCCATGGCTGTTAGTGCGGTGTTTATGTCTCCCACAATGATTGTGTATTCATCAGTTTCTCCTTTCAAATCTGTTAGTAGTTTCTTCGTCTATTTTGGTGCATCCTGGTTAGGAGCATATATATTAATTAGTGTCAAGTATAATTGTTGCTGCACTGTGCCTTTTATCATTATGTAATGTCCATCCTTGTCTTTTACTATCCCTTTTAACCTGAAGTTTATTTCATTAGGCATAAATATGGCAACTCCTGCTTTTCTCTGGTCACCATTTTGTTGAAGTATTGTTACCCATCCTTTCACTCTGAGTCTGTGTTTGTCCTAATGGCAGAGGTTGGTTTCTTGGAGACAGCACATAGGTAGATTCTGTTTTTTAATACAGTCTGCCACTGTGTGTCGTTTTATTGGTGAGTTCGGTCCATTAACATTTAGAGTGATGATTGATATAGGAGGATTTCCTGTGACCATTACTTATTTCCTTTTTTTTATTTGTTTTATTTTTGTTTCTTTCCTGTTTCCCCAACTGTGTTCCATTTTCCTGATGTTTTGTTTCAGGTGGAAGAGACTCTTTCAGTATTTCTTGGAGTGCTGGCCTTCTCCTGGCAAATTCCCACAGCTTCTGTGTGTGTCTGAGAAGGTCGTTATTCCACCTTCATATCTGAAAATTATTTTGCTGGATAAATTATTCTTGGTATAAGTTACTCTCTTTTCAGTTTTTGTATATTTGATTCCACCCTCTTCTGGCTTGCTGCATTTCTGCTGAGAAAAAGGATGACATCCTGATGGGTTTTCCTCTAAATTTAGAGTTCTTTTTTCCCTGGCTTCCTTGAGAATTTTCTCTTTATCTCTAGTTTTGGATATCTTTAGTACCATGTGTCTTGGAGAAGATCTGTCAGGGTCCAGGTTTCCAGGGGACCTGTTTTCTTTTTCTACTTGTGGTTCCAGGTCTCTCCATAGGTTTGGAAAGTTCTCATCTTGTATTTGTTTGAGTGTGATCTCTGTAGATTGTTCTACCCATTCTTTGATTACTCTTATCCTGATGTTGTTTTGTCTCATGGAGTCAGATAGTTCTTGCAGAATTCTTTCGATCCTTTTGCTTCTATATTCCCTCCCTTCCTCTTTCTTAGCTATTTCCATGTTCTGATTTTCAATATCAGTAATTATTTCCTTCATGTGGTTTGCCCTGTTTCCTATGGCATTATTTAGTTTCTCACTTCTTTTATTGTCCTATTTATGTCTCACATTTCTAACTCAATCTTCATTAATGTTTGAATTTCTTTGTTAAATTCTTCCTTTTGTTCATGGAGTTTTGATTTATGTCATTCATCTCCTTATTTATGTTGTTTAAATCAGTCATGGTGCTCTGCCAGTATGTTTCCATTTATCTCAGAGCTTTTAGAATGGCTACTTGAAGTTCTCTGTCACTTATGCCAGAAACTTCTAGAACTAAGAGGCTGTCTTGATAAATATCCTGATCTTTTGGAGGAGTTTTAGTTTGAAGGAATTCATCCTGTATGTTGGGTTCTTCCTCATTGACATGAGTGCGTTATGTTCAGTGGTAGTGCACGAAAGCCCAGATTGGTACTTTTGTGGAGTCTTGGTGTTGGGCAGACACAAGGTGGCACAGCGTGGGGCAAGTTGGAGGAGAGAGGGGTTGTCTAATTCTTATTTCTGGTCTCCTGCTACATTTGGAGTCAGTGTGCATCTGTCATGGTCCCTTCACTTCCTGCATTTTGTTGGTTGCGGAGGCTGTAGGAAAGGTAAGATGCCAAGAAATGGCACACTGGCACAACTCCTCCTTCTGCCCTCTGCTGGGGAAGCTGGGTGATGCAGGCCGAGGCTGCTCCTGCTGGCTGGGGCGAATGATATAAAAACCGCCTTTCTTTCCAGGCCTGCTCCAGCGACCAAGTGTTGGGGCAGAGTCCGTGGACTGAAAGTAATTTTAGGAGCCAGGGGCATGCGAGCAGGCATGCAAACAAGACCGACGATGTTGTTTTGACCCCGCCATAGAAAGGGAGCCAGTTTGAATCTGCAGCGGGCTGTATGGCAAATGCAGCCCCATACAGGAGACGCAGGAGCAGCGCCAGCAGCAAGTCAACCTTCACAGCGGGTAGGAAAGGAAGCCACATCCTTGTGCAGGGGTCGTGCGGTGTCCGCTAGTCAGCCGGGTACCCCCATAGTGGGCCGCAAACAGGAATTGCAGGCTGCGACCAGGAACCCCAGGCCTGCGCAGGAACCGTGCGTGCCTGCGTTGTGTTTCCCAAGAGAGCATAGTGCCACAATGTCGTCTCTGCAGTTCAGAGTCCTTGCTCTGCCCTGCTAACAGTC
Organism: Lyroderma lyra; assembly: GCA_004026885.1. NCBI lineage: Eukaryota > Metazoa > Chordata > Mammalia > Chiroptera > Megadermatidae > Lyroderma > Lyroderma lyra. The sequence goes on along the minus strand of PVJL010019458.1, from coordinate 1,525 downwards.
AAAATTACAGAGGCTGGCTCCCAAGACCTGTCCCCAATTCGCCGCTCCAAATTCCAGCTCTCCAGCCCAGCTCCCCAATGACTCCCACTGTTCTGCCACTTTGCTAGGGCTTTTCCTCTTGTCACCTCTTGTCCTCTCCCCCTCCGATGCACTGCACTGCTCCTGGATGGTCAACACGATCAGGTCCTGTTAAGATCTGTATTTGATACCTTCCCTCTCTCCGACTTGCCCCCTTCTCTCTAACCTTTAGGTGTTTACTTGCGATACATGGATTTCTTAGATGCTCTATTTGTCACTCAGAGTCCTCTTTCTTGGATCCTGGGGTCCTTTCAATTGTGTTTTCTGGGAGAGACTTTAGGGCCCTCCTATCCAGTCACCATCTTGCCCTCCAAACTACAAGCATTGAAGAGAATTTTATGATAATCAACAAAAATAAAAGGTTATATTTAATTTGTGGAACCAGAAACCGTTAGTCATGTAATGTCTTCTCTTCTGTTTATTGGATGCCCCTGACTATTGACAGAATGTGAAAAGTACATGAGGGATCTGAAAATCCAAGTTGGAAAGTTTTATTCAAAGAGAGAAATGTGGGCATGTCAGATTAATGTAGCAGGGTCCAAGGCACACAGTTGCCATGAAATTTGGGTTAGCTCTTCTTATACAGAAAATGTACAGGCAGATTCTTCAATATCAAGATGTGGTCACCTGTGAAAAATCACAGGTAGAATCGGGCCACAGTAAACATTTCCTTGCAGCTAGCCAAGCTCAGGTAAGATCATTTTACGAGATCAGGCTCACTCTAGACAGAGCAGTAGCCATATGAGTTCTTTTATTTGTAGCTAAGTCAGCCCAGCTAAAGTTGGTTCCTGCTAACACCCTCAAGATAATTTGTATCAACGCTTTTGCTATCTAATCACTATCATCTGCCCAAATTCACAGTTCCTTCTTGAGAACATGTGGGACACATAAAAACAATCACTATGCTGGATTTAATTTAACATCTGACGTTATTTCAACTTTCAAATTGAATTAAAACCTAGAACTATTACTGTGAAGAATCAAATTTCAATAAAATAAGGGTGTCATATTTTAGCATTTTCCTAAGAAAAAGAAAAAGAGTTATCAAGATTTAGCAAAAAGCAGTGGACTAACAGACCTTTGAGTAGAATAGAAGTGTTAAGTTAAACAAGTGTTTTGAATTATCACTTTCACTAAAGGACAATCGTTTAGTGAGTGGTATCTAACACTTTGGCTACTCTGGGCCACATAGCAAATAGAATTCTCTTGGGTAACACATAAAATACAGTAGTACTAACAATAGCTCATAAGATATAACAAAAAATGGCACAATTTGTTACCTTTTAAGTATTTGTATTGGGCTACATTCAAAGCCATCCTGGGCCACAGGTTGGTCAGGCCTTCCTTATATGAATCTCGTTGGATATTTTACTTCTAAAACATTGGAGAAAATTTATAAAATTCATTTTTATTGTTAAACTTATTGGGGTGACATCTGTTAGCAAGG
>PVJL010019457.1:0-14026 GCA_004026885.1 Lyroderma lyra | reverse complement strand
GACTATTTTAGTGTCATTTGTTTTTAAAAATTTGAAATCACCTGAATTGCCAGCATGGTACTGGATGTCTGTAGAAGAAATGCATGCAGATTTCATGGGATGTTTTGGAAGAACTTTTAATGCTACCGGAAAATAGCTATGATATGCAAACAAAACTCGTATGCTGAATTTACTGATGTGATTACATCTATCCATGCATTCACTTTAGTACATACCTAGCATTCTCCATATACTAAAATCTCACAACACTGTATAGCAACAGTGTTCACGCAGGAGCAATGTTTTGCCCTGCAGGGAACACTTGGCAATTGGGGGACATTTCTGTTTGCCACAACTGGGGGAAAGGGGAGGTGCTACTGGCATCTGGTGGATCAAAGTTAGGAATGCTACTTCAACTCCCGAATGCACAAAGCAACTTCTTAAAACAGAAAGTTACCTGGTCCAACATGTCTGTAGTGCCCAGGCTGGCAAACCCCGAGGTAGGTAGAGTGTTTCGATAAGTTGGAAAAGTTAAACACAAAGTTGAAAGCATAGGTAATCCTGTCAGGGATGAATACTTATTGTGACATGTTTGATATGTGTAAGTGTTAAATTTTCTATGTTAATTTTATATTGTATAATTGCCAGAAGGGGATGTGGGAATTACTTCATTTTAAGAGTCAGTTCTTTCTTCGTAATTGACAAAGGTTTTCAAATATTAAACATATTCGTGTTTGCTTAAGAAATACTGTACATTCAGAACTGTAAATTCGGCTCATTTTTGGTGTAGACATATTCCACCAATGTCAGTCCTACATCTTCTAGCTCCTGATTTTCACCTCTCTGATCAAAGGTTTCATTTCCACATATCTACATACATTGTTAAAAACATAAACTGTGGCTCACGATGCCATGGATCAGATTATACGAGGCAGTGTGGTTGACTAGCCAGGAATAGTATTCCCGTTACTCTTCCAGTGACTGGCGTAGGAATGGACACTCCCCGGTTGCAGTCAGTGAGATACAGATACAAGTCTGCTTGGAGTCTTTGGGGACAGTTCTCGCAGCTGTTAAAAACATTAAAGAGAGACACGGATTATTTATACTAAAATCTCAGAAAATGTGTATATGTAATATGATCCTTATTAAACCAATGCATGAATGTAGCTTAATTGCTGAATATCTGATCACTGTCACAAAATTCCATTGCATTTCTATATACCAGCATTAAAGTTACAGAGAGAAAAGAAAATTTTAATGCCATTTCTTTTTTTTATTAAATTTATTGGGGTGAAATCGGATAATAAAACTATATAGGATTCAAGCGTACAATTCTGTAGTACATCGTATGTGTGTTGAAGTGTTTTCACCACACAAAGTCAAATCTCCTCCCATCCCCATATATTTCACACCCTTTACCTTTTTTACCTCCCTTTGTCCCCCCATTCCCTTTGCAAAACATTATAATTATAAGAAAGATGTCATTTCTGATGGCATCAGAAAACACTTATGAACAAATCCAACATAGGAGTCCCAAGACTTCTGCACGTGCATGATATTTCCAAGAGGTAATCAGTGAAGACCTACATAAATCAGAGATATATCATGTTTACATACCAGCAGACAATAACACAACGGTGACTTGAAGAGATAATTCTCATGAACATGATCTATGCATTCAGTGCAATCTTAATCAAATTTGCAGCAGTGTTTTGGAAACTGGAAATTGGCAAGCTGCTACTAATTTGCATATGAACAACTCAGATCCAAGAACAGACAAATGTATGTAAAACAAGACTTTTCAGGACTTTCACAGTGAGATAGCAAAACTATGACGCTATAATAATTAAGGCCATGCACTCTGAGCACAGGAAGAGACAAATAGGCTAATGGAACAAAGAGAAGGGTCCACAAAATGACTCACACAAGCATGGTGACCTCATTTTCAACAATTGTGCCACTGCCATACTCTGGGAGGGGTGGGGTGAGCATAATCTTGAAAAGATATGTGGGCCTGGACCAATTGGTGGGAAAAATTAACTATTGAGCCCCTCACTTGTTCCCCACACAAAAATGCAGTCCAGTACATAAGGCTCACAGAAAACAACATACGATGATACCTTCAGGATCTTGCAGTAAACAAAGATATTGGAAACCGGACACGAAACCCCCAAATGACAAAGGGAAACATTGGTACTTTGGAGTTTATCAAAATAGGGACTTCGAGAAAAAGTTTGTGGAGGGAGGGTAAGATGGCGACTGGAGAGGAGGTTCCTAAAGCCTCTCCCAGAAAACAGTTGACCGGCAGCCCAGGAGCCAAGAAAGAGGACCCTGAGTGACAAAACGGCAGCTGAGAAATCCGTGAATCACAAGTAAACACCTGAAGGTTGGAGAGAAGTGGGTGAGCGGGAGAGAGGAAAGGGAGCAGGGAAGGACTGCAAGAGGACACTATCGCTGCTATCTGAGAGCAGCACAGTGCATGGGAGTGGGGAGGCCAGGAGGAAAAGCCCTGGGGGAGCTGGGCTTTGAAGTGGACGGAGTTTGGGAGCCAGCCTCTGGAACTATTGAGTGGTAGAAGGGCTGAGCAAGGACTCTGAACTGCAGAGATGACACCCCAGATCTAGGCCCCCTGGGGACCCACAGTGCAGGCACACTGCTCCTACACAGGGCTGCATTCCCTTTCCCTGCCTGCTGCAAAAGCAACTCAGCTGTCTCAGGTCCGGCCCACAGCTTTGGATTTATGGTGTGTACACTTGCTGGCACACCCCAGGCTTCTAAAAGCAGTTTGAGCCGGTAGACGGCTAGATGCTGAATCAGGGCTGGGAAGAACGAAAAGCCTTGGCCCTGCTTCCCTAACAAAGGGCAGAAGGCAGAGCCACCCTCAGGGTGTACCTTTCATTGATCTCTCACCAGGATATATGCGCATAGCCTCCAAAGGCAGCTGGAGATCAGAAACAAGAAATAAACAACCCCCCTCTCTTCCAAAACTTGATCCCCAGTGCCATCTAGTGTCTGCCCTACAGAAAGACACCACAAAAGTAATAATCTGGGCTTCTGGGCACTACGGCTGAATATAAAGCCCTTATATCAAACAGGAAGAACCCAGCAGATAGGATGAATTCCTTAAAATCCAAAATTCCTCAGAAAGAACATGAAATTTTTCCAGAAGACAGCTTCTTAGACCTAGAAGTTTCTGAATGAAGTGACAAAGAATTTAAAGTAGCCATTCTAAAGGCTCTGAGAGAAATGAAATCACACTGGCAGAGCACCATGGTTGAGATGAACAACATAAAAAAGGAGATGAACGACATAAAAAAGGAACTCGGTGAACAAAAGGAACAATTTAAAAAAGAAATTCAAAACATAAGGAAGATCGAGATGGAAATGCAAGAAACAGATAATATGATAAAAGAAGTGAGAAACAAAATAACTGTCATAGGAAACAGGGCCAACCAGATGGAGTAAAGAATTAGTGATATCGAAGATCAGAACATGGCAACAACTAAGAAAGAGGAAGAGAAGGAATATAGAACCAAAAGGATTGAAAGAACTCTGCAAGAACTATCTGACTCCATGAGACAAAACAACATCAGGATAATAGGAATAAAAGAAGGAGCAGAGCAGTATACAGAGAGCATAATCAAACAAATAGTAGATGAGAACTTTCCAAACCTATGGAAAGATCTGGAACCTCAAGTTCAAGAAGAAAACAAATCCCCTAGATACCTGGACCCTAACAGATCTTCTCCAAGACACATGGTACTAAAGATGTCCAAAACTAAAGACAAAGAGACAATTCTCAAGGCAGCCAGGGAAGAAAGAACTATAACCTTTAGAGGAAAACCCATCAGACTGGCATCAGATTTCTCAGAGTAAACTGTGCAAGCCAGGAGGGAGTGGAATCCACTGTTCAAAATTTTAAAAGACAGAAACTTCCAGCCAAGAATAAATTATCCAGCAAAATTACCTTTCAGATATGAAGGTGGAATAAAGACCTTCTCAGACACACAGAAGCTGAGGGAATTTGTCAGCACAAGGCCGGCTCTTCAAGAAATACTGAAGGAGGCTTTTCGAACTGAAAAACAACATCAGGAAAAATGGAACAAAGTTGGGGCAACAAGAAAGAAACAAAAATAAAACAAAAACAAACAAAGAAATAAGTAATGGCCACAGGAAATCCTCACATATCGATCACTCTAAATGTTAATGAAGTGAACTCACCAATAAAAAGACACAGAGGAGAAGACTGGATTAAAAAACAGAACCCATCCATATGCTGTCTCCAAGAGACACACCTCAGCCATAAGGACAAACACAGACTCAGAGTGAAAGATGGGAAAAAATACTCCGAGCAAATGGTATCCAGACAAAAGCAGGAGTTGCCATACTAATATCTAAGGAAATAAACTTCAGGTTAAAAATGATAGTAAAAGACAAAGATGGATATTACATAATGATAAAAGTCACAATACAACAACAGGAAGATTTGACACTAATTAATGTATATGCTCCCAACCAGGATGCACCAAAATATACAAAGAAACTACTAACAGATTTGAAAGGAAAAACTGATAAATACACAGTCACTGTGGGAGATTAAAACACCCTGCTAACGCCATGGACAGATCATCCAAACAGAAAATAAATAAGGAAATATCAGCTTTAATCGACACATTGTAGCAATAGGACATAATCGACATTTACAGGACACTTCATCCAGCAAAAAGAGACTACACCTTCTTTTCTAGTGCGCATGGAACATTCTCAAGGAAAGACCACATGCTGGGACACAAAAGTAGCCTCAGCAAATTCAAGAAGATTGAAATCATACCAAGTGTATTCTCAGACCACAAAGCTTTGCAATTGGAGATCAACTGTAAAAGGAAAGCAAAAAAAAAAAAAGACAAAAAACAAAAAACACATATACATGGAGAATAAACAACAGCTTTTTACAAAAGGACTGGATAAAGTAACAAATAGAAGATGAGATTAAAAAATATATAGAAACTAATGACAATGAAAATACAACATATGAGAATTATTGGGACACAGCGAAAGCAGCAATAAGAGGGAAATTTATATCACTACAGGCCGATCTTAAGAAACAAGAAAAATCACAAGCAAACATCTTAGCATCCTGTCTTAAAGAACTAGACAAAGAAGAGCAGACAAAACCCAAAGGCAGCAGAAGGAAAGAAATAATAAAAATTAAAGCAGAGCAAATCCAATTAGAGAACAGAATGACAATAGAAAAAAGTAATATTATGAAGAGCTGGTTCTTTGAGAAAGTCAACAAAATGGACAAACCCCTGGCTAGACTAATCAAAGGATGAAAGGAAAGAACCCAAATATACAAAATTAGAAATGAAAGGGGAAAAATTACCACTGATAGCACAGAAATACAAAGGATTATAAGAAAATATTATGAAGGAATTTATGCCACTAAATTTAACAACCTAGAGGAAATGGACAAGGTTCTAGAAACTTATAGTCTAACTAGACTGAAACAAGGAGAACTGGATAATCTCAATAGACCAATTGATAGTGAAGAGATTAAAACAACTATCCACAATCTCCTTAAAGGCAAAAGCCCTGGACCAGATGGTTTCGCCAACGAGTTCTACCAAGTATTCAAAGAAGAATTAACACCTATCCTCCTCAGAGTCTTCCAAAAAAATGAAGAGGAAGCAATACATCCTATCTCATTCTATAAGGTCAACATTACCCTAATACCAAAGCCTGGAAAAGACAACACAAAAAAAGAAAACTATAAACCAATATCTCTGATGAACACAGATGCAAAAATCCTAAACAAAATAGTAGTAAATAGAATACAACAATGCATCAAAAAGATCATACATCATGATCAAGTGGGATTCATCCCGGGAGCACAAGGATGGTTGAACATACGAAATCAATCAATGTGATACAACACATAAACAAAATCAAAGATAAAGACCATATGGTCATGTGAATTGATGCAGAAAAAGCTTTTGACAAGATACAACATCCGAATATGATCAAAACACTAAATAAAATAGGTATAGAAGGAAAGTATCTCAACATAATAAAGGCCATATATGAGAAACCCTCGGCTAACATCATACTGAATGGGGAAAAGTTAAAATCTATTGCCCTAAAATCAGGAACAAGACAGGGATGCCCCCAGTCACCACTGCTATTTAATATAGTACTGGAAGTTCTAGCCACAGCAATCAGGCAAGAGAAAGGAATCAAAGGTATCCAAATTGGGAAAGAAGAGGTCAAATTGTCACTATCGGCAGATGACATGATCCTTTATATAAAAAATTCCAAAGGTTCCACCAGGAAACTATTGGAAACAATAAACGAATATAGTAAAGTCGCAGGATACAAAATCAATGTACAAAAATCAATAGCATTCCTATATACAAACAACAAATCCTCAGAAAAAGAAATGAGGTGTCAATGTCCTTTGCTATCACAACAAAAAAGAAGAAATACCTGGGAATTACCTTAACAAAGAACATAACAGACTTATACATGGAATACTATGAGATACTTTTGAAATAAATTGGAACAGACTTTCAGAGGTGGAAAAATATCCCCTGTACATGGACAGGAAGACTTAACATTGTTAAAATGGCCATTCTGCCCAAAGCAATCTATAGATTTAATGCAATACCCATTAAAATCCCACAATCATACTTTCATGAAATAGATAAAAGAATTATTAGATTTATATGGAATCATAAAAGACCATGAATTGCCATAGCAATACTACATAAAAAGAATTAGGCTGGTGGCATTACATTTCCTGACTTCAATTTATATTACAAAGCATCAATAGTCAAAACAGCTTGATACTGGCAGAAAAAGAGGTATATAGACAAATGGAACAGAACTGAAAACTCAGAAATAAACCCACAAATTTATGGACAAATAATTTTCGATAAAGGAGCAAAAAACATACAATGGGGAAAAGACAGTCTCTTTCGTAGGCGGTGCTGGGAAAACTGGAAAAACATATGCAAAAGAATGAACCTGAGCTATGAACTCTCTCCATATACAAAAATTAACTCAAAATGCATTAAAGACCTTCATATGAGACCAGCAACAATAAACTGTATAGAACAAAACATCGGTACTAAATTTATAGACCTAGGGCTCAAAGAAGACTTCGTGACCCTGACCTCAAAGGCAAAGGAAGTAAAAGCAAAAATAAATGAATGGGACTATATCAAACTTAAAAGCTTCTCCACAGCAAAAGAAATCATCAACGAGGCAAAGAGACAGCCAACTGAATGGGAGAAAATATTTGCAAATAACGCATCAGATAAGGGTCTAATATCTAAAATATATAAAGAACTAATAAGACTTAACAACAAAAAAAAAACAAACAACCCCATTAAAAAGTGGGCAGAAGAACTAAATAGACACTTCTCCCACAAAGAAATACAAATGGCCAGCAGACATATGAAAAAATGCTCATCCTCATTAACTATCAGGGAAATCCAAATAAAAACCATAATGATATACCATCTCACACCTGTGAGAATGGCTATTACCAACAAGACAATAAATAACAAGTGCTGGAGAGGATGTGGAGAAAACGGAACTCTAGTAAACTGCTGGTGGGAATGCAAACTGGTACAACCACTGTGGAAGACAGTGGGGAGGTTCCTCAAAAAATGGGACTGGAGCTACCATATGACCCAGCAATCCCCCTTCTGGGGATCTACCCAAAAAACTTGAAAACCTTTGTCCGCAAAGATTTATGTACCCCAATGTTCATCGCAGCGCTGTTCACAGTGGCCAAAACATGGAAACAATCCAAATGTCCTGCGACAGATGACTGGATAAAGAAGCTGTGGTACATATACACAATGGAATATTACTCAGCTATAAGAAAAGATGAAATATTGCCATTTGCAACAAAATGGATGGACCTGGAGATCATCATGCTAAGTGAAATAAGACAGACAGAAAAAACAAAAAACTGCATGACATCACTCATATGTGGAATATAAAAACTGTAAGCAACAAAGAAAAAAGAAATGAACAAACAAATAACCCATGGACATAATCAATAGTTTAATGTTATATGTAGAAGAGTGGAATAGGGAGGGGAGAAAGGGGAGGGGGTGGGAGAGGAGGGGGGGAAGCTATATATAAGGTGATGGAAAGAGAAGTCACATTATATGGTGAACTTATTATACAACAAGTTGACAATGCACTGTGGAATTGTATGCCTGAAACCTATGTAAATCTTGCTAACAGATGTCACCCAAAAAGTCTATCAATAAAAATGAATTTTAAAAAATGGGGACTTCCATTCATCAAAAGACACATCGAGAGAATGAACAGGTAAACCGCAGAACAAGAGAACGATATTTGCAACATGTATATCCCACAGATGTCTTACGAACAGAAAACAATACTTCCCAAACTTGAGACGAAAACAAAGGCAATGCAATTAAAATGTGGCAAAGTATTTGAACGGGACCTTCACAATACAGGACATCCAACAAACAAATGCAAAACTGCTCAAAGTCAGTCACCAGGGATATAGATGCACATTAAAATCCCAAAGCGTTACCAGGAGACATCTACCAGAACAGCCGAGACAACTAACAGTATCAATGGCTGGTATTGGAGGACATGGAGGAACTCTGTAATGCTGGTGGCCGTGTTCACTGCTACCAGCACTTGGAAAACTGTTTCGCACTACCTCTTAAAGTTGAACAGACACATTCTCTATAACCCTGCCATGCTATCTGTATTCACAGTCTAATCCTGTGTGACAAACTACCATACATTTAGCGGTTTCAGAGCAATGTCTCTCTATTAGTTCACAGTTCTGTAGATCACAAGTCTAGGATTCACACGACTTTGTCCTCTACTCAGTGTCTCACAGGGTGCCAACAGGCTGTGTTTCTTTGTGGAGGCTCTGAGGAGGAGATCGCTTCCAAGTTCATCTGGGTTGCACTTTCAGCTCCCAGAAGCCGCCCACAGCTCCTTGCCGCACACACCCCTCCATACACCCTCTCACGCCAGTATTTCTCAGAAGGCGCCTGGACCATATTAAGGGATCCCATGATTAGGCCTGGTCCATCCAGGTTTGAAGGCCCACTGCTCTGGGACCTTTACACCCCTGCCAAATCCCATTTTCCACACTGTATAACATAATCACGAGAAGGATGTCTCATCAGATGCACAGGCTCCTCTGACGGTCACCAGGGGAGGGGGGGAGGAGGGAGATGAAAGAAGGCTGAGGGTCATTCATTAGGGGTGATCCTAGAATTCTGCCTCCCACAATCAGCCTTCAGGACCCCAGTGATCAAAACTGTCCCACCAACAAAATTCATTCACCCTATTCTACAATCTTCAAAAGCTCACAGTATTATGGCATCAGCTCGATGCCAGAAGCTCATCGGTATCACTTCAACTCATGGTTCGAAATCGCATTGCTTCAATCATCAAAACCGGGCATGGAGGAGGTTCCTGGGTATAACCCATGCAGTCGAACTCCTGGCAAACAATCCCTCTCCAAATGGGGACTGCTGACACTAAAGTGACACACTAACTTCCCCCAACACACAATGGTGGGACAGGCATAGGACAACAGATATAAACCTGCTTGTTTAAGATGGGAGGAAACGGAAGGCAGAAAGAAGTAACAGTCCCGGCAAAAAGGAGTAATAGTCCCAAAGCAGTAGGGAAATTCAGCCAGGAGATAACCACCAGCCGGAATTCTTTGCTCAGGTTTCAAAGCCTGGAAGAATCTTCCCAAGTCTCTCTGTCCTGACCTCCAGGTCCTTGCGTCCACCCTGGGAGCCATCCTTCCTTTTTCATGAAATGTAGCAGGTTATGCAGCTGGGTAGTCTTTGTCAGCCGGCCCCATGCCAGTAGAAAAGTAGGGGTCCAGCAGCTTCTTTCACTCTGTATGCCCTCTTTCTCTTGTGATCTGAGCTGGAACCAATGGAAGTTTCGTGAGAACCTGGTGAGACTTCTGTGGATGTCACTGCATTCACTGGATTACACAAAGTCCCCACCCATACACTTGTTCAAGGCAGTCCCTTCTTTTCCTGCTGGGGTGGCTGAGCAACAGCAACCTTGGGCTCTTCAGAGGTCCTCCAGCAGAGTTAAAGAGAATCTGGGAGACACACTGGGAATTCTGCTGAAAGGGCTTTTCAGGGGACTGAATCCTCTGAACTTTTACTCTTTCTGAGTGTTTGGCAAAACTCTGTACAGCCACATCCTGGCCTTTTTCTCTCTACCACACTTTGAGAAGCAGTCTCTTGATTTTAGTTTAGTCGTTTTGTTTTGCTTTTGTTTTTGTTTGTTTTGAAATCTTGCTAGGTTGAGAATTACCCACATCATTCAGCCCTGGTTCCTTCTGTTTCCGTTTTTTCCTCAGTTATCTTTCTTCTCTCACATTTTACTGCAAGTGCTAAGGAGAATGAACACCTGGCCACAGTTCCAAACCTTTGCTTGGAAATCTCCTCAGATATATATCCATGCCCCTCGTTTATTAGTTCAACTTTCCACCTAAATGCAGGAAGCCTTTCTGGGCAGCATTCTGGCACCATACAAAAATTATGGCCTTTCTTAGACTTTCAAATACCATGTCCCTCACTTCTAAGGGAGCCATCACTGTGAGAACCTGGCAAGTCCGCATATCTACTAAACGTTTGTTAACACTTCCTTTAGCTTTCTCTAGGGTAACTTATGATTTCTTTAAAATACACCTAATTCCTTGCAAGCCCACCCCCTCCCCACAGCAGACGTTTTCAATTCCAGATCTGTCCTATCACTGCTAGAAGCAATCAAGGTTCTTTTCTACTATGCTCCCCACATTCTGCTACCTCCCCTGACCCCCTGCCTAGACCACATATTCAAATCTGTCATTTAGATTTCTTTCTTCCCACTTACCTGCAGGCAACTGCCTTGTTAATCTCTGTGCCACCACCTAGCAGGGGTGCCCTTCCTTCAGTTTCCAATGACAGGTCCTTCACTTCCTTCTGAGGCCTGACCAGCAGTGCCCTTAACGTGGACAGTCTGCCCAAGGCAATTCAGGCTTTCTCTAAGGCGACTTAGGCTTTCCCTAGCATGTGCCTCTAACTACTTTCAGCCTTTGCCCACTACCCACTTCCATAGGCATGCCCACATTTTCAGGCGTAAGTGTTCATTGTAAGTGTTCTCTTGGCAGGGAACGAATGACCACACTCTTAGCAGTTTAAAACGATCCCCATTTATCAGCTCACCGATGTGCAGGTCAGAAGTCTGTGCTGGTGTGACTGGCCTCCCTGCTCAGGATCTCACAGGCTCAGATGGCGATTGACTTGCTGCGTCCCTTCCTGGAGCCTCTGGGAAACACTCCCTTCCAAACTCGTCCATGTTGTTAGCTCAATTCAGATCTGGAGGCTGGAGGACTGGGACCCTCATGTTCTTGCTGGCTGTCAGCCAGAGGCACCACTTGCATCTCCTAAAGGCTGCCTGCAGTTTCTTGCCATCTGGCCCCTTCCCAACACTGTCATGCTTCAAATCTCTCTCAGCAAGGGCCTAGGCCCTTGTAAGTGCTCCCCTGAGTAGGTGTGGCCCACCCCAAGTAATCTCCCTATCTGAAGGTCTGACCTGTGACCTTAATTATATTGGAAAAGTCCTTTTTGTCATAGAGAGTAATATAATCACAGGAGGGATATGTCATCATGCTCACTGGTTCCACCCATCTCTCTATGAGGGGATTATACACAGGCTTCGGTCACTGGGCATCGCCATAAATTCTGGCTACCACAAAATCCAAGAATGTGCACAATGGAAATGCAGACATGTTCTCCAAAACACACGAACAACAACTTTCACAGAGTCATTACTGATGATAGTCACAAACTGAACACAAGCTGAATGTCCGTCAACACCTGAATGAAAAACACCGCATGGTATACTTTATGCGTATCAAAGAAATCTATACAGACAGGACAAAGGGAAAGGTGCCTACATGCAACCACCTGGGCAGATCTCAGTATCAGGGTATTTAGCAAAAAAGTCACATGTCAAAAAAACAAAAACATGCATGTGATTGAAAATTCTGGTTGTGGAAGAATGAAACCTGGAGGGAGGGGATCCTTATGGTGATATGAGTCAGAATACTGGTGAACTTTCTGGTGTAAATGACCAGATAGGGGTATAATAGAGGACTCTGGGCCACCATCAAAGTTCTACATCTTGGTCTTTCAGGGGGTCACAGGCATGTGCTAACTCTGTGACATGTCCTCAAGTTGTTGTCATTTATGACTTGTGGTGTCTTCGCTTTGTGTTATACTTCAATAAAAGGAAATCTAACAAAAATAGGGGCATGAACATACATAAAATCGAAGCAAAATTGATAGAAAAATAATGAAGTCTCCAAATCCCTCGGTGCATGTCTAAAATCTCAAAGGCTACAAAAACCACGCCTTTTTGCTGACTCCGAGGCTCTAAAACATAACCTGACAAAACACAGGGCTCTTTTTAGTCTTTATTGTTCCAGTCATTAGTATTTATGTTTTGCTGCAGAAACATTGTTTTATTACAACCAACAGTGCTATTCCAGACCCTGCTATGGCTCTTACATATAAAAGTGTGGTATCTGAACTCTGAACACTCTGTCCAAAGAGTTTCCGACAAGGGATTGTGCATGGGTAGTAGGGAAGGCTTTTAACACAATTCTCTCAGCTGAAGACAGACCAAATTGATAAGAACAGAGAGTTTATAAGCGATGCATGGAATTACTTGAGTTGTCTTTTAGTGTTTCCAATGATATGCGTTTTCTCCTTCAGCCCATTGACATGATCAATCATTAAAACAGTAAAATATGTCTCAAGGTGTTACCGGAAAATGGGGTGTCCTTGTCGACACGATGTCCAGGTTCTTGGTATCTTGAGCAAGGAATTGAACGAGACACACACAAAAGTAAAGTGGTGAAACAAAGAGATAGTTTATTGAGGGGAAAGTACACTCCAAAGAGGTAGGAGCAGGCTCGAGCAGGAAAATGGATCAGGAGCCCCGATGAACGAGGCTTTGGGGCTTTTATTCTGTCTTCAGGGGAGACACCTCTGGGTGTGGGGTCTCTTGATTGACAAGTTTGATTGACAAGAGATCTATTTCATAACGCCTTCTGACTGCGCATGTCCTTTCCCAGAGTTCAGTCTGTTATAATGATATTAATGAACTTCTGGGCATATGTATGATATTACAATGATGGTATAATGAGGTTCAGGTAACTCTCACTGCGCAGGCCTTAGGAGCTGGCCCAAGCTGGTGGGCTACTTGGGCCCTCTGATTTCCTTGTCTTTGTCTGGAACTTCCTCCTAGTCTGGGGCAGGGATTACTTGTGAAAGGGTGGTATCTAGGCATAACAATTTCAGCAGGCAGTTTCATGGGGGAAGTCGAGATTTTCCTATTCTATCTGCCTTCCTCACATCCTCTTGAGAGATGTGATCCCCACAAATCTCCATGGGAAGCTGAGGGGGTGGAGGTCTCATCCTCTGTATCTGCTTCCTGCTGAAAATGGTTGTTGTCCCTACCTATTGGGGATCCACGGAGCTCTCACCCTATCTGATCTAAAGGGGGAAGGGGTCTCCGGATCCGCCAAGTTGACTCCTTTGGTCGAGATGGGCTGGAAACCTTGCCAGGTGACTTCTTCATTGCAAAGGCCCCTAGATAAGGAGAACCAGACCCAGTTAGTAAGCTGAAAAGCTTTGGCCTGAAAAAAAGTGAAACTGAGAGCCAAATAACTAGAATAGGAGTTTTTAGTGAAGTGGGGGGGATGGCTACTCTGTTTGGCACACATCAAAGGGTATACCATACTTTCAAGACTAGAAAACCTACCAGGATGTGGGAGATTTTCTAAATCTTGTGGAACTTTAAGCACTCCAACATTACAGATAAAAAAATTAATGCTCACAAGTGAGACTGTACGTATTTCTGCATGTCCCCGTGTGCATCTGGGTGTGGATGTGTGCTTGTGGGCCTGTGTGCATGTATATTCCTTCCCGGGTAGGAAGGCAGGGTTTAGGCTATCTTC